>SNQJ01S0194821.1:0-35614 GCA_010110895.2 Picea sitchensis | reverse complement strand
TTTTCATGTTATTTCTATCAAGGATCATTTAATTATTGTGGAACTGTTCTTTACTCTCATATACATTTTCCTCCTACATTGTTACACTCACCCCTAAATGAATCATCCTTTCTATCCTTTAAGAATATATTTTCACATTTATATCTATATGATAATGGGTGCACCTGTCTTAATACCTCATCATTACAAAAAAGTGAATAGTAACTGAAATATCCATTGAAAAGTGGTGCCACCATTATGTTTAATACTAACCTAGTTTATTCAACAAGTTCTTATCCAAGTTTATATTTACAAGTTTCTCTTGGGAGGTATTGATGAAAACCTCATGTGGTGGGCCGCCCTTGCAAAACCTCAATGAACTTTCATGAGAACCCTAATAGGATTAACTAGAGGGACCTCTTAGTCATTATCTGATATGTTCCATTATACATTGAATAACTGATATTTAAGGATAATGTGGATGATGTCACCCTTGGGATAATTGCAAGTGGTTAATTATGTGCCTAATAACTCTAAAACACTCTCGTACCGCCTGTCTTTTTTAGACTCTAAAGATGTCAATGCAAATTATACATCATTCTAAATCTTTTGAGTAATATAATAAAAAGGAAGTATCAAGAAGTACAAGTAAACCTGCCGAGGTACTGAACAGGCCCACTGGCAGCGGGGCCATGCTTGTATGGTACTAAGGTAAATCCGTCAGGGTACTGAACACGCCTGTTGGCAGTGGGGCTATGCCGGGTAAAGGGAGTCGAAAAACATAAATTGGCACACCTAAAACTAAACAAAAACCCTTGGGTATCATTCTGAAGAAATCATTATCAAATCAAGGCTAGGAGATTCTCTTTATATCTCTCAGATGATGTTCTTAAGATCCTTCAAGTATCCACTTTAGGGTTCTATCTTTAAAATAAATAGGTTTGCATGAAAGTGGGACCCTCAGTATATGTAATTCAACCTACCTAAACAAGAAGAGCTTCATCTTTATAAACCTGGATAAGAGAGGAGTTAATCATCTCGGGATGCATTATCTTATTTGTTCCTCTCTTCAAATGGGATCTAAACTATGCTTATATCACTTTTATTTTAAAGGTAATCTAGCCAGGGGGCCTATTAGTCAAAGTCATTATGAAAAATATTGGCCACTATCCTATAATCATATTAGAGTCACATCCAATACTTTATCCTAATTATGATCCACAACAGATTGGATAAGACTTAACGTCAAATCATTAACATATCTAATCTATTACTCTTGACTCCACTTTTCCATCAAAACTACTTTGCCATGGGTAAGAAGTGTGAAGCATAGGCCAGGAGTTTTATATTGTATAACAGGTTACTTAAAAGAGAACTTAAGGAGCTGAAGAAGGGTGAAACTTCAGGGAGTGCTTGATCGAGTGAGGAGTACCATTAATTTTGAAAATTTGAAGATAATTGTTGCATGAGGACATGCAATGGATACGGCATGGGGGAAATGTTGAGTCTCCTTTTTGTCACCTCCAATTGCATTATTTTTTCCCATATCCTGACCAATATTTCCTCATGCATATGCACTCTCTGTCTATTTTCCTCAATAGACACATCCTTTAGCTACTTTTACATGTACATGAGGTAATATTCATTTAGTCATTATTTATGTGGTTTATTAATGGTTAGAATTGAATATTTAATGTTTAAATGATTTCTAATTACTTTGATTAATTAAAGAAACAATCGTGACATGATTTTACCTCATCCAATACCAACTGTGCTCATTCGGTACCAATTGTTCTCATCCGGTACCAACTATGCTAGTCCGGTACCAACTGTGCTAGTCCAATACCAACATCCTACAGGATTCCGGTACTAGATTTGCACCTCGATTTTTGTGTAGATACAGATGAATCTCAAAATTATGGGATATGGTTTTTTCTCCCAGTATATCCTATTGAGAATAGCACAGCCCATTTTCAAATATTCACCATGGTTTTGGAAATAAATAAAGTTCTTTGAGGTGAATTTATTAAAAATACACAAATTTTCCCAGAATTTTAGCAGAAGATATTTCTAAAGTGCCATACTGTGCCTCGAGTTGTGTGTAGATGGGAGATGATCTTTCAAAAATGCCATATGGTTTTTTCTAGAACCCAACCAGATTGAAGACCCAAAAATGGTTTGGAAAAATCATCTACTACCTGGAAGATAGGAAGGGCTCTTTGAGGCCAATTTGCCTAAATTGCGCAATTTTTCAGAATTCTAGGATCATGCCTAGATTTGTGGAAAATGCATTTCCTTGATTAGATAATGGTTGTACTCAACCTCCATTGATGGAAAATGCTCGTGATATTATTTTTCATGGATTGGCTTGTCTAGAGCCAAATTTGTAATGTAAAAAGTATATAAATTGAGTTATGGCTCTAAGCCAAGAGGATAATTTTTATAATGTTATGCGGCCTTATTTCATCTTAAAAAATATGAATTTCTTGTAAATTGCTACTTTTTGGCCGAAGGTTAATACAAATTTAGGTTCGATTATTTTATGCATTCTTTAGACTTTGATATTTTGTGAGTTTTAACAACTTCCTTGTTGGCATCGACAAGGGCCCACAAATCCAACTTGGTAAGTCCGTTGTAAATTATTCATGTAGTTTTTCATTCGTGCACATGTTTGTTATTTATCCGATACCTTCTCTTGCATCTATTAATTCATTTTTTGTCTTGTTAAGTTCTAATTCAAATTTACATAGTGTTGATATCGTATTGTGATTTCTAGACATTTATGAATGAGTTGTGAATTTAATTAGACTACTGCGATTTATTTCAGAATTTATTTATAAGTATTAAGTGTGTTAGTATAGAAGTAAATCGAGAGTCCATCTTTTGTATTACATGAACCAACAAATGGAAAATTTCGATAAGATTTCTTCTTCATGTGTAGAAACAAAGTAATTTTAGAGAATGTTAATGATTGATTGTGTGGTTTTTCCAGGGGGTAGAATCATAGCCCATCTCTATATTTCATGAGCCTATAATGAGCAAATCTTTCCCCTGAACAAGAATTCTGAGTTATACGTTTGATGATGAATTTTTCTTTCTAGATTTTGAATTTTATGTTTGGAGTGTTATTTGAAAGGTGTGAAACAAAGTATTTTGTTATTAAATGTTTCTTCTTTATGCTATACTCATTAGACATAGTTAAACCACCTATTTATAGCACATATAGTATAAAAACTCTGTTGATTACTAATCCAGGTCAATAATTTATGTTTGGTAATATATTATGCATATAATTGCACGAACAAAGAGTTACCCTATAAAAATTATAGGACCCTAACATAGGCTCCAATTGGGGATGGCATCCTCCCTATGAGATGCCAAGAACACCGTAGACTAAGTAGCCTTGTTCATTGGGATGATCCCAAAACTTGCAACTTGCTCTATCATGCAACCTCTGTGACTAAAAATCAATCAATATTCTGCTCCAAAACTTAACTGAATCAAATTCACTCTGAAATCTGAATTGTACTCTAAAATTGAAAACTTAAACGAAACTAAAAATTAAATTGAATTTTTTTTGAAAGGAATGCTCACCAAGTCGAGCTTATTCACACACTCTTACCCTAATCTGCTGAAATTACTGCTCAATTAGGTAATGGAAAAATGCCAATGAAGCCAATCCAACAGTTGATCCAATAACTCTTCTCTTTCACTGTTTTGAACAAAACTCAGAACTAGAGCTTGTAAGGGCACTAGAAACTGATTGTCAATTTGATATTCACAACAGAGAGCCTTGGAACCATAAAAAACAAAAGAAGCACTAGAAATCGATTGGAATTCTGAAGTGAAAAAATCCTCCATATCGATAGCTATGGGATCATGATAGACATGACCTATTTCTTGATGTTCAAATTATTCAACAAATTTAAGGTCATGATTGGGTATTGCACATATGCTATCTATATCATCATACAATTTCGGATTTGACTGCAAATTTTCATAAGGGATTTGTAATGAGACTTCTGTCGAACAAGATAGTGAAGCCGATTTCCTGATCAATTTTTTGTCATAACTGCTTTTAAGCTCATATCTAGCAAATGGAGCATGAATTTGACTACACATATCATCCAAAACATTAACTATTGGGTCTTGGAGAAACTAAGAAAATTGATGCAATTTATTATGAAATGATTCCAATGAGGCTACATGATTTTCCATAGGCTTACCAGTCCTTGCTTATGATATATTAGCAACATTTTTCTTCAAAAACTGAAATGAACCAAAACTTAATGGTGCAAAATTTTGCTGCATCAATTCATCTGTGGTTTGAAAATCAATATAACCCAGGGGTTGTAATTCCAGAGCTAAAACAACTTCCATATTACAAATGACATCCTCAACTGATTCATAAGAAAATTTCCCCATAATACTGCCTACAACTTTCTTATCTTCTTACTTACAGATTTCTCTCAGAAATTGGAATGAGGAAAGACATAAAGGAAAATATCTTTCACTTACTTGATAATTTTCTCCATTTTCCTCATTGGTGTCATGATTAATATGCACAAGTTGATTTTCATATTTGAGCTACTGCAACTGAGCTTCTTCCTCCCCAAAAAATGTTGTTGATTGCTTTGAAGAATCAACCTTGATGTATTCATCATCATATTGATCATACTTGGGTAAATAATACATATAAGTAACATCATCAATCATACACATTAGATCAGCTGATTTCTCCTCCACAAGCTGATTTTGAGTTTCATATTCTTCCATGTCGTGAAGTTAATACATAAAAGAATCATTTTCTGATCTATGATACCAAGGATACACAACAAAATGATTAGGAGCAATGACCCTTTCTTTTTCTGCAAAAAATGGAACATGGTATTTTTGAACAACAAGATCATATCTTGTGATAATCTCTTGCATCATGTCTTTCATTGTGCTTACCAGAATGTCTAGTTTGACTTCTAAAGATGTCAGATGCTCCTTCTCTGTGTTTTCCTTTTATTTTGCCTTCAACTTTGAATTTTTGATCAACAAATTAACTTCTACACCTATTGCACTGTTCTTCATTTCTTCAAGTGTTGTAGTATTCCTTTCTCTTAAATGAAATTCCATTTCTGGATCAAAGGCATCCAGGTAGTGTAAGAGAGATAAACTAGGAGGAGGTTTTATATCAACGGGCATTGAATGGTAAACTTGATTGAACCTGGATGAAAAGTACTGCACCGTTTCTCCTGGTTGTCTTTTCAAATGATCATATTCTTCTAAAATGAGAAAAATATTCCTCTTTATCACCCATTTATTAAGGAAGACTTTCACAAATTGATTGAAATAAAAAATGCTTGCAACTAACAAATTTTTGAACCATTACTTAGCTTTACCTTGCAAAGATAGAACAAAAATCCTAATACAGACATCATCTTCTTCAACCTCAAAAAGGTCAAGAAAAATTTCAAAACCCTGAATGTGTTTTTCAGCAGTGATGTTGCCATATTCTCCATCAAACCTAGGAAGATATTTGTAATAATTTGTAGGGAAATCATGGAGTATAGGAGGTAATACAAGAGGCTTGTATCTATCTGAAATTTTAAAAGGTGTCAGAGTATGTACAAGAACTATAAAATTAGGATTAATCTTTTGAGGCTCATCAGGTTGAATATGATCAACATAAGTTTCAACATTATGGTCTTGGCCAGGATCAGGAAAAGAGAAGAAATAATTAAAAATAAATCCTATTATGTCTTGGATAAAATTCCAACTTGAATACCTGATATTTCCAGATTGTCTTGTCATGTTTCAGGTTCTTCCTTCAGTGGAGTCTTTGAATTGAAACTGATTTGGAGTCGATTGGAGTCGCCAGGTAGATGATTCAACCTTCTTGTGTCTGATAATTTTCCACCATCAACAATCAGATTTGTAACTTGATACACTTCTCTGAGGAACATGAAATGTTCAGATCCCCAGTATGGTCGCCACTATGTTAGCACTCTGTAATTTCTCAGGCTAAGGAAGAAGTTGACAGAGGTAACCACAAAACCACTTTGGAGTTTGGGATCTAGACCTCCTAGACTCAGAGAGGGATCACTCTATAATATTTAGCTTTGTTTGCTGGAAATTTTAGCCTAGTTATGATAGTGCATGGTTTGGTTTTTTAAATTGTTTGGTTGGAACAACAAGGGAGGGCCATTGGGAAAATGGAGTCACAGTTCAGAATTGAGAAAAATAAGGTTAACAGGCTAATATTGCAGGGAAGGATAGGAAAATACATTGGATACTCAAAGATTTAATGTATGGAAGAGATGGAAAAGGTCTAGAAATCCAATTAAAAAATAAAGCAATTAAGAATTCTATTTTAAATCTTCATTGGAAAACACATAATTATTCCAAGCCAAAGACGAAGTGTACATTAATTTTTTTTTTGTTTCTTTATCTTCTCAGGACAATTAATAATGTAGAAAGAAGTAGTGGTAACAGAAAGAACAAATTTACAGGGAAAGGTACTTCACCAATGAAAATTGACACATGAATCCTGTAATGTTGCACTGTATTACTGACATTTGATCAAAAGAGGCTCTGTGAGCTGCTCTACAATATTGATCCTATCCTACGAACATGTCCCAACCCATAATACTTCGAAATGGGAAGTATTTATAAGTTGTTTACAAAGGATCCTATCATAAATGAGCATGATTTATTTAATCCAACTATATCTCTAATTACGAAAAATATAGGAATCTTTAAGATCGGTTCTAATTTCAGGTGCTTGATTTGATTGACTAAAAATAAGCTTTAGATGCAATCAGTATGAAACAAATTTCCAAGTGACTTGAAGGCTGGAGCTTGTAGATGAATTCTACTTGGATCATGGAACCGTCTGCTAATTTGATGGAGGTTGTTGATGATCTGTCTTTGACTTCTACATAGATGATGGTATTTATTAATGACTGTGGCTACTTCTGTAAAATCATGCATTGGAATCTGGAATTGGTGATTGACTACTGATCTTCAACTTCCAAGTGTCTTCATGCCATGTGTTTTTAATCCACATAATTTTCTTACTATTTTCTCGTACTGGTTTATTTTCCATATGTACCTTTGAATATATTTACTGGGAATTATCCTATAGTTGAAAGTGGATGATGATGGTGGTAGTTTAACACCTTAGCTCGGTGCGGGCTTGTTATGGGATAGTTTTTGGTCAAATGATCATGTGGGAAGATGTGATTGGTTACATATAGGATGACATGGGGGAAAGTGTCCAATAGGGATATGGGATGAGTAGATGCGGAAGTGTAAGAAATAGGGATAGGCAAAGATGTGGACGATATCGGGAATGAGGGGACAAGTGACGTGTGGTGAGAGGGGAAGTATAAGCAGGAGGTGATGGTAGGGAGAGTAGTTAGAGAGGTGAGGTGACAGGTGAGAGGGTGAGTAGTAGAGTGAGTGGAGGATAGGTGTAAGTGGGAGGTGTAAGTGGTATTGGAGTGAGGGGTGAGTGGATTTCAAAGGGGGCGTAGGCGATAAGAGAAAATAGGAGAGGGGGTACAAAATAGTGAGGAGGCACCACGTTAGGTGGGACCTACGGCGGGGAAAACCACTTTTCAGACCCCCCCCACCATTAAAGGTAGAAAGATAAGGGGGAGTCCAAAATGCGCTAAGGACCATCGACTGGCTTGCACGCTTTCTTATTCTGTTGCAATCATTGTTGCTTAGTTGGCGTTGCATTGTCTTTCGCAATTGATTTCTGTTGTTGTTTCTTGCTCTACTTTCCAGCTTCTTTTGAAGCATGTGCAACTTGTACTCAGTCAAAACTTGCACGATTCCTTATCCCAAAAATGAAGGGCCCAACAGGCTCTAACCACAACCCTTGACTCGCCCTCGAGTCAAGTGCTTGGTTCTTTCGCATATTCCAGGAGCATTGTTTTCCCTTGTCCTCCTTTTCTTCTTCCTTCTGCTCTTCTGTTTGTGTTTTCTCTTCTTTTTTCTCTTCAAACAAAGGGCCCAATTCTGGGACAAAATATAAGGCTCGCTCCACTCCTTGAAATTTTCCAAATTTATCCTGCCATTTCCTAGCGAGGAGTGATGCTTCTGTAACAAACTGTTGGGTCGCCTCTTTACTACACCTCTTTGGCTTGGACGCGACCAACAAGTTCCACTCAAAATCTGTTGTTGCATAGACTTGATGAATTTTCATGTACACTGTCTGAATGATAGGTCAGAAGTTATGAAACTCTTTCTTTGCTACAGACTGTGCCTCAAAGAGGGCGTTCAGTTCATTGTCCACCTGTTGGATTTGGTCGAAATTCTGTTGTTGCTCCTTCAGATCCATCGTGGACACAACTTCTTCATTCAACACTTGGATCTTTGTGCACACCTCCTCAAAGACCTGGTTGCGTCGAGCGATGATGCCCATCCAATCACTAACTTCCCTGAAAATATTTGTGCATTCTGTTGTGTGCTTGTGTAGTGCTGCTCAGGCATTGTTTCCTTGCAGTACTATCTTCTGCATCTACTCTTGCAGCTTCTGAGGCTACTTCTCTTCTTCTTGCTGAGTCTGTCGTAACTGTGCTTCCAGAGGATCAACGAGAGTGGTGTCCATTATCCTTGGAGAAGCTCAATCTGATGCTCTAGCTCACCTGCATCACTGGATTTAGGTAGTTGGGGTTCATCGTGGTGAATCTCCAGCCAGGCTTCAACAAGCCTTTCTTGCACTCTTTCTAGTCTGTTCTCAATCTGGGCCTTGACATGTTTTTCTTCCTATATTGATGATTGCGCAAGGAACGCTTCCTCCCTCACAACCTCAACATACCTCTTGGCCTGCTGGATCCTTTGCTCCAGTTGATCAGTTGATTCTCTGATCAGTCCAAATAAGTGCGTCGTTGACCACTATACTAGGTCAGCGAATGAAGAGGCTGCGTCTCTGGGTGCCCGTGTCTATAGTGCAAGTCCATTGGACGTTGAATGGTCTGAGTGGGTCTTTACCTCCACCTCTGTTGATGGTTCTGGCACGATCCTTAACCTTAGTGCAGAGGGAAAGAGAGTCAAAACCTATGTTCTGGCTATGCATAGTTGCATCATTTCTGTGCATTGTTGAGGGTTCTGGAGAACTCGCTTCATCTATTCACACGTGGATGTCACACTCTGCCTTGGTGTTGATTCTGGTTCCTTCTGAACCTCTAGTATCTCCTGCTCTTTTGTTGTGTCTGCTTCCTGTGTTGTTCTTTCTTGGGCACCCTCACCCTTGGCCGATGAGGGGATTTTCTGGTTGCTTTCGACTTGCATATTCTCCATAGCTTGGGTGTCTTTTTCTTGCGCCAAAGGCTTAGTCTACTGTTCCTGGATGTCTGGGTTCGGACCAGTTAGCTTCATGCTCTTCTTTGGTACTTTGGGGTTTGGACTAGAAAAATTTGGTCTCAACTTAGGCAACTCTTGGTTTATTTCTGGGAGTTCTCGCTCCACTTTCTCTGGTTGATCAAGCTGCATCAGCTCTGGGTTTGTGGTCTGGGGTGGACTGGTGGTTTCTGGGGTTGTGGTGATGACAGAGGGTGCTTGATGACGAATGTGGATGGAAATGTTTCAGGCTTAGGGTCATCCTGAATGTGGATGATGGGGATTTCTTTGACTACTAAGCGGGTGTGGGGGATGGTTGATGCAAGGGGTTGGGGGTTTAGAGGTTTATTCAGTGAAACCCCAGTTTTGGGATTCTTCACCATTGGTTCATTAACAAACACATCGCTTAGGATCTAGTTGACGTCCTCACCTCGCAACATGAAATTAGCTGGAAGCCGATGGAGGACCGATAATGTTCTTTTCTTACGCTCCAATGGTTGTGTCTCATCTTCCTCCTCAGAGTCTGATTGTGTTGGAGCTTTGTGCTTCTGTGGCTCTGGGCCTGAGCTCGATCCTGCCCCTGCTTCTTTGTATTTCTTCTTCAACAACTCCACAGGAAGAATATAGTGCATCCCCAACTTGTGCGGGTTTCCTTTGACTCCTGGCCATGACATTACTTCTTTGTCGAAGGCCTCCTCATCCATATAGAACGACAACATCCATGTATGGAAATATTCCCCGCTAACATGTCTCAGCCATACAAACGTATGGTGTCGGTTCATGCTGAAGGAATTTTTTCTCGTATTGCAGTTGACGAGCTCCTATGGAATACACAACCTCTATGTTGCATCTATCAGGTCGTTGTAGCACTTAGAAAATGTTGTGGTGTTGAAGGATGCATTCTCTGAATCTGACCTGGACTGCCAGGGCTCGAACATCTTCTCCATGCACCCCTTGTATGGTAGTGCTGAAGCCCTTCCCATAGGTGGCTTCCATTTGAACATTGTAAATTCCAACAACAAATATCCGTAGGTGAAGGTTCCTCCCTTCTCCTGCGTTTCCTCGCATGCCAATAGTAGTTCCTCCAGTAGGTAACTACACCAATTGAACACAACTGTGTTGATGCAAAAGTCTGCTACTAATAACGCATCTAGCGTGCATTCGCCCTTGTAGTATGATCTCATAACCTTGTTGGATATGATGTAACATTCAGTCCAGACTGTCTCTAGTAATATGGGATCGATTAATGCTATGCATCTGCCCTCTTTGTGTTGAATTTTTCATACATGCTGAGCTCTTCTTTCTTTTTGTTGTGCTTACCATGACCTTGGAATCCTTTCGACACATCTTCTCCTTCGAAGGACAGTCTAGTAAGTTGATGGATGTCTTCATCATGGATTGGATACCGCTTTTCCAACTAGATACTTTTGTCATGCACCCTACTTATCATAAATTTTGTGCACTGTGCAACCTCACCAGCGGTACCGAATACTAGTAGGTCTCTAAGGTTCATGATGGTCGAATTAAATAAGTTGAAAAATTCTGGTTTTGGCATGAATTGCATGCCTCCTAACCCGTCTGAAGCCATCTCCCAAAAGACATATATGTTCATCCGGGGGAACAAAACTGGATCTGTTAGGTCAATATCAAGGAGCTTAACATGCTCCACCTTCCCTTTGAGATCTCCCATGACCTCAACTCGAGGGTCGCAAGGCTTGTCTGGTACTGGATCTTTAGAAATGGCGCTTCGACTTGCTGTGGTTCTCGACATTGTGTTTTCTTCATTATCACACTTCTGCGGCAAGCTAAGGACTAGGGTCACGACTACATATTTCACAATTGTACAGGCTGGTTCGCTCTATCGAATTCAGAAATGGCTATGTTATTTGAAAATGATGCATTCTCGGGCAAGTTCTCAGAGCCTTATACTTGGCTTAGCGGGAAAGTTTAGCAATAACTGTTGTTCATCATGACCGTATGGACGCAGCTAGATCTGATTTGTCTGACAAGACGATATAACGGGGTAAATCCTATCATGTGATTTTGGCATTTACTTGTGTGAGTGGGATAGGGACGTGGCCAGTTTCAAACCTTTCTGTTTGACGGGTGGGAATCTTGATGCGAACTACGATGGAATATTTGCGTATCATGGATTTATGGCTTAACTGAATTCAGACTGGGTGCCGTAATGGAAATAAAGACTGTGAATAGACCGAGTTCGTGTGGCACATAAAATCAGGTCATATTTGTATTCATTCTCCCTCCGACCTGATGCAGACCCCAAACCCTCAAATCGAAGTTTGCACAGGATCTTTCAACTTTGGCCCCTTAGAGTTTGACTGACTCTTTTAGTTCCTCTTGGGAAACTATTTACTCACCCTATCTGAGTATAATTCACAGGTCCTTTTGAGTTATGCATGCATGATCATTCACCGACATGAGCTCCACGATCAAACCCTGACTGACATTGGGACTTTTCCCCTTTTCTTTTCGGGATACCGGATTTCATGATTTCGAAAATCCCGTGGTCGAGCGCCTAGCCTCTTCAACCTCTGAAACCCGAAATAACCAAATGATGGACCCTTCTTACCATAGATTTTGGATTTTCTTTCTTCGTGATTTCGGGAATTGCGATGACGTGCAACTCTACCTCTCGATTCCCGGAGTCCCGAAACACTAATTGCCAAAATACTAATGTTCCACTTCCAAAGAGATCAACGGTTGTGGTTCTCCCCCTTGATCCAACAGTTAGTGTGATTTCGCGTACCGGGAGTTCGTAAGGCTTGTTCTCGAACTCTCTATCTCCTATTCCTTCCAGAACCTGAATCTCTAAAATTTTGAAATGGTCTCCTTTCCCGAGACTTCGTGAACCCTGTCGCGAGGTTTCCTGACTTTCCAACTATCCTCTCGAGATGTACTATAATCCTGACGTGAACTCCTGCCACCTGTCACTTTTTCTGGTTTTTTTTTGGAACTTGGACCACCTTTCAACAACCCCCTTTTATTTCAGACTTCCGGGTACCGGGAGTTCGAAACTCTCAACCCTAACCTTATGTCACTACAACCCCCGAATTCCTAAACCTCGATTTGCCGAAATGATGGAACRTACTTCCTCAAATTCCTTCATGTTTCACGATTTCGATACTTCTGAGGTAGAGTGTTCTGCCCCTTGTCAACATGAATGTTGAAAACCCGATTCCCAAATTGCCGACAATATCCTGTCGCAACTTCTGATTTCAGGATTTCCTCCCTGTTGAGTATCGATCACTCATCCTCAGGACTTCCTAAACCTTGAACTCCAAAGTTCCAAAAAATCCAAACTTGTCATTCTCCGCCTTCACACATGAAAACTCCTTTCGCGTTTCAGGAATTTGATCAGCCAAGGATTTTGGCTTACACTTCGGACTCCTGAACCCCGATTTCCCGAAATGATCTGACGGCTCCAAAAGGTCAAAACCAATGACCCACATTGATTATGGATACCAAAGTGATGGGTTCGTCAGCCCTTATCCGCCTTGCAGTTTCTGTAGATCCTACGATCCTCGTTGTTTCGGGATTTCTCCTCGGAGAATTCTGGTCATCCAATTTCTCCCCTTGAATACTTCAAAGGGATCCCCCTTCCTGAACTTTCTTTGGATATTTTTGAAAACACTACTCCTCTTGAGCTTCCTTGTGACTTCGAGTCTTCATAATACATCTGCACGCACTCCTTGCGGCAATCTGTCAAATACTTCTAAGTATTTGAATTCCCGACTCTGTGCACTTTCTCTGCAACATCAGTCCTTTAATTTATCAACCTTAGTTAATAAGTTCTAATATCTCGACCAACTTGCACATACCTTGCACGGCTTCTGTGCTTTTCTTGCACTTCTGCAGAATTGAGAACATTGGTATCCCTCCTGAGCTTTCATAGATAAACTCTTGAACACCTGTGAACGCACTCCTTGCGGATGTTTCACTGCACTCCTTGCAGGAACTCTTACTCAGGAAGAGAAACAATTGAAACTCATTCTCTCACTCTCTAATACTTCAAACACTTATCATGGAATCATACATTCACCATAAACACAATAGTAAATGTAAAACAAAGAGAATGCAACCACAAAAGCAAACTATTCAACATGTAGAAATAGAAAACAACATAACACCATGAGTCTGAATCAAGGCTTCATATATTAATTCAGAACTTCTGTACATGGGTTCTTCTCTACCACTCCCTTCTTCTCCTCTATGCTAATGTTCTTAATCCTACAATCTCTAATTGATACAATGATACAAAGATGAGGGTGTCTATAGTCATTTTCCCTCCAGCTCCTAAAACTGTCTAATCTAGAATTTTAAATCTACCTACTTTCATTAACTTGGCATAAATGCCTCTACATCCTACAGATGAGAGAGGATTGCTCAAGATCTGTTTACAATATGGAAGTACGCCTTCTTAACTATTTCATTAATGTCTGCACATTCAAACTTTCAAAACATTTTAAAACGTTTTTGACATGTGCCAAAATGTGATGGCATTCATCCCAGCTGCCTTCCACCTCCACGCTCGCTTGCTGCTGGCGATGCTCCTGCATCACAACCACAAAGGGGTCCCCATCATATTAATGACTGTCATTAATGGATTCTCTTATACTTCACATCCTACACTGATGATTCATTAGTTTGTATCAAATAACACTTAAACAGAAAATGAACTATGTGTCATGGAGAAACACTGCGCACATCGACTTTATTAACTAAATTTACAAAAAATTCAGAAAAATCAAATCTAACTATTATACATGCTCCTTCGGACTAGAGAAACAATCCATTTTTCTCAGTTTTGAGACATATAGGGCTTCGGGCGAGCGCTGTTCACCCATCCTAGCAGAAACATACCATCTAGTTGCGCGAGTCTGACTGCTCCTGAGGGTCGGATCTCCACAATTATAAATGGTCCCAACCAATGCATGCACAACTTGCCAGGATGCTTCTGGTACCATCATAGAGTAGAACCTTGTATCCTTGTGTAAATACCTTGGTCTTAATGTGCCTGTCATTCCAAGATTTTTGTCTTTCTTTTTCAACTGACTGATGGAAGTCTGCTAGAAATCTGGTCTCCTCGAGTTCTTGTAACTCCATAAGTCTTTGCGCAACTGATTCCTCCTATGACATATGTGTGATCTATGCAATATACAAACTTGAAGTGATGAATTCTGCAGGCACCACGACCTCTTTCCCATAAACTAGCTGGAATGGTGTGTACCTGTGGAGTTTCTTTGTGGTTGTCCTGTAAGACCATAGTACTGTTGGGACTCTGTCATCCCAATATTCTCGATTTTCGCATCAGACCTTTATCAACCCTCTTTCCAGAATATTTTTGAATGATTTTACTATTCCATTGGCCTGCGGGTGGTAGGGGCTTCTTTTGTGATGTTGGATCAAGAAATTTGATGTAAGATTTGCTATAGTGATACTAATGAAATGATCTCCCTGATCGCTGGTTAGGCTCCTAGGACATCCAAAACAGGTTATAATATTCTCAAAGATGAACCTGGCAGCAATATTGGTTGAACAGTCCTGAACAATTGCTGCTTCAGCCCAATGTGCAAGGTAGTCAGTTGCGGTGATGATGTACCTAGCCTTTGAATGCTTGGTTGTGGGGTTGATTGGTCCAATGAAGTCAACTGCCCATTTCTCAAATGCTTTAAGAACTCGATCTGGTTGCAATGGTAGTTCATCTCATCGTGACGACTTACCCACTTTTTGACAAACATCACATGATCTATCATATACCTTTGCATCCTTAAAGATTGTTTCCCACCAAAGGCTAGCTTGTAAAACTTTTTGTGCAATGGCCTTTCCTCCGACATGACCTCTCGCAACTCCACTGTGGAATTCCCAGAGTATATCGTGTCTTTCATGATCCAAGACACATCTTCTGAGGATACTATCTAGTCCCAGTTTATACAACTGTCCAACGATCAGCTGGTAATCTGCTGCTCTAATAACCATGTGGCGTCTTTGGGTTGCAAAATATGTTTCTGGGTAGGCCCCTGTACTGAAGAAGACTTTTATGTCCTCTGGTATGGCCTCAAACCGGAACAATTCTGCATCTAGGATTTGATCCTCTACTGCTCCGCCACTTTCCCCTGACTCTAATATGGAGAGGTGATCAAGTCCTACGTTGCATCTTCCCGACTTAATGATAACTTCAAAGGAAAATTCCTGAAATAACAACAACCATCTACAAATTCTCCCTTCCAACACCGGTTTGTTAACTAGATATTTCAATGCAGAATGATCAGTAAATAACTTGAAATGAGAACCTAACAAATAATTTCTAAATTTTTGCAAAGCATAAATCATGGCTAAGCCCTCCCTTTCTGTCGCTGTGTAGTTGCATTCTTCTTGCGACAACTTCTGACTCACAAAATAGATAGGATGATCCATAGCTCCATATCCAGGTTGCGTTAAGATATCTCCTAAGGCAATTCCTGAAGAATCTAAATGGACATGAAATTCATTCTCCCAGTTTGGGAATATCAGAATCGGTGTTGTGATGAGCTTATCCTTGAGTGTCTCAAATCATTTATCACATTTTGGATTCCATTGGTACATTTCATCCTTTTTTAGTAGGTTTTCTAGAGGTGTAGTAATGTTATCATATCTTTGGATGAACCTGCGATAGTAACCTGTGTGTCTTAGCATGGAGCGCAACTGTTTAGAACTCATAGGTGGTGGAATATTCATAATGACCACAACTTTGGCTGGGTCTACCAATACTCCTTCTCGATGGACTATGTGGCCCAACAAATGCACATGTGTTTCACAGAAGATACACTTTCTGAGATTCAATGAGATCTGCAACTCTCTGCATCTGTCAAACATTAGTTGTAGTAGTGCTACATGTTCCTTGAGAAGGCTATATATCATCCAATCATCCATATAGACTTCTATAAACTTGTAAATGAACTCTCTAAAAGCTTCTATTACAATCCTAGAGAAAAATGCAGGGGTGTTCTTTAAGCCAAATGGCATCACATTGTATGTGAAAGATCCCCATTATGTTGTGAATGTGGTCTTCTTTTTGTGGTACCCTGAAAATCCATCTGTGAATGAGTATGCTTCCTTCCCCACAACCTGTTCTATCACCTCATCAGTAAAAGGTATTGGGAAAGGGTCATGCACACATGCATAGTTAAGGCTTCTGTAGTCTACACATACTCTAATATCCTCTGTTCCTTTCTTGCTTTGAATAACTATTGGGCTGACCCATTCTACTTCTTCTACTGCAAAAATGAGTCCTTCTTCCAACATCTTATCTATCTCCTTCTTAACCTTCTCTTTTACTCTAGGTTTAAGTTGATATGCTCTATGTCTCACAGGCTTGGATCCTAGTTTCAATTCAATTTTCATTTCTCCCATAACTCCTTTGATTCCCTTTAACTCTGAAAAGGTATTTGGGAACAAATCCTCATATTCCCGCAACAAACTCTGTATTTCTTGACTGGTTTTCTCATCCCAGTAGTTTCCCACCATAACTATCTTGGGCTGCTCTGTGGTCCCCATATTGATTTTGTGAAATTTTAATGGGTGATTGTAGGAGCTATCAGTCTGGCTGGGTATGGTGTTTTGGATTTCTCTGTTCCCCTCTATCTCTTTTATGGCTAGGTTTCTCAATTCCTCTAAGTCATCTAGGCTTTCTGAATCCCTTCTAGTTTGATATAATTCTATATATTTCTTAGTTGAGAGCAGGTGAAGGTTAGTCTGAAGTTATTGGATATGTTTGGAACATGCCACTAAGTTTGATTTCTGATAACCATTATTTGTAAAAATAATTTCTTTAATCTTTTGCAAGACTACTTCAAGCTCAGGGTACTTACCTGTAAATGAGAAGTCCTTGGAAAAATGAGTTGCCAGTGTTTGCTAGTCACTGGTATTTCTTCTGGTTTCCTCATGTATGAACCAAGATTTCAGGTTTGGACCTAGAGAGTGGGGAAATACCTAAACCCAGAAGTGAGAGGGTATTCCCGTAGATTTCCACTGTATCACACACTATTCAATATGCACTCTAGGATCCGATTCTCCGTTGAACAGTTGCGCAACTTGGAGATCCATCTGCATCTCTGATTCGAACTGCTCCTTGTTCTGGAACCTATACTTGATAGCTTGCTTCACATTGTCCCAATTTTTGAGTAAGGATTTATGATTATCCCACCATCTAGCAGGGGTGTCCTGAAAATATACATCTAGTACCGATATTATTTGATCTTCTACTACCTTTTCTTCCATGCTGAGCAGAAAACTGTCTATTTCTGAGGTGCCATCGTATAATGGGTTTTATCTAACTTCGGTCTCAACCCATTTGGTTACTCTAACATTTGTGCATCTTCTTGAGAATCTTTCATACGAACCTTGTTTCCAACTGTCAAAAGCCAATTCTGAATCTTCGTCTGCTGACTGTATGCTTCTCCAACTTACTGATCCATCAACATTAGTATTTATATAATTGTCTCTTGTTCCTTATGTTACAGTGTACAACTGGTCCAAGTCTTCCCCCTCCATATTATTGTCTGTTGGATCTGTATACCTGGGTCCTACAAATGGATCCAATGGTTTAAATACCATGATTCCATCAGCCTCAAAGGTCATGGTGTCTTTCTTTAAGTTGATTACTGGATAGTTGTCATAGGCCCAATCAATGCCAAGTAGGGAAGGGTAAGGGTCCTTATCTCCCATGATCTCAATGACTTCAAAGTCAACCACTGAATTTACTCCTACAACATCTATTTCCACATTCTCCATTCTTCCTATGGGGAAGATACAATATTGGTTTGCCATTCTTAACTGAAATGGGGAATATGTCAGCCTAGGTTTTCCTAAGGCTTCCCAGGTCTTCTTAAGCATAATGTTCACATCAGATCCTAGATCTAATATGACATCCTTAATCTCAAATTCATCTAACTGGGCTACTAGTCTAAATTATTTTCCAATTCATACTTTTCTTCTCTGCACTCTCTGAGTACTCTTCTCATGAATATTATCCCTTATTCTTGCTTCTAGAGGTTCTTCGTTCCCTAAAACTAGGTATAACACATTGCACAAATTTTCTGTTAGTTGATCATTCCCCATAATTTCAGAGAATAATTGAAACCAAAGGTCAACTACATTTTGAGGTTGCTCAGGTTGTCTCGGTATGACTATAGGGTTTCTAGGTGCAGGGGGTGAAGCAGGGACTTGCGCCATATTAGGATAAACAATAGGTTGTGGGGATTTCTCTCGCATCTCAAGGCTAGGAATATTATGAAATACTTCTATTTCATCTTTAAATAATAGCTTATGTTTTAGAGGGTCGTACCTTCCTTCTTTAGGTGTTTCTTTTTGGATCCGAGGTAGAGTATCAACATCAACTCCTATATTTTCTCCTTCTCGAGTAACGATATTAAGGTTGGGAAATTATCCCTTAATAAATCTCTTGATTTCTGAACTGATGAGGTTAGTTCCTCATTGTCGTGCCCTATCTTCCCATTTTTCAATTAATTCTAGGTAGTCTTCAATTGCGTGCCCGTTGGTTCTGTAGTGAGAGCACCATGGATGCCTTGGATGAGGACAATATCTATCCATGTGACCTTTCTCATCATAGTTATAAAATATTCTTGTCCCTCTTCCCCCAATTATTCCTCCTCTGAAGTCTCCTCCGGATCCACCTCCTCTACCTCTTCCTGGTCCCTGAGGGTTTTCATTCACCCTGAATGTTGTTCGGTCTAACTTGGCTGCGAGTGCATCCAACACTCTACATTGATTAGTAGTATGCATGGTAGATGCGCAGAACTCACAGTGTATTGTATTTGGTACTGTCGAATATTTCTTCATAATGGGGCACTATCTTGGCCCATGCCCATGGATTCAACATATTTCACAATACTCAGCTGACGATGCTACTTGGCCTCTTGGAAAAACATGATACAGGGTGGGGTTAGGGAATGGTAAGTTCGTAGACACTTGCGCAACTCCTCCCGTGGGTCCTAGTGGGGGTACCATCGATTCCGAGGAGGTCCCATTCCCCTTATTCATGGACATTCATTCATCAGATGTCCTTCTAAATAACATCCGATGCACCAGACCTGTGGTCATCCTGTTATGGGTATCGTCAGCTCTTGAATATTTTTTGTAAGCGCTGATATTTTCCCTTGTAGTTGCGCCATATTCACATCTACTGGGAGTCTGGTCAGTCTCAGGCTCCCAGGGTATCCCACGATGGCTTCAATCTTCATCGATTGTTCCAAGGCGTTTGTTAAAGTGGCTATCCATTGTTGCATTAGCAGAATTCGAGTTAGAGGAAACAATCCTTGAATGTACTATTCCCTTTTATGTTCCTCATGGATTGGATGTGCCAATCTCCCTATAACATCTTTAAACTTCTGGCTGTATTTCCAGGCTGATTCACCTTCCCATTGCTGGATCTCTTGCAACTCAGATAGAGCCTGTTGTTCTGACTGAGGTAGTTTGAACTCTGCTATGAACCTTGTCCATACCCAACCAAGAGTGAACGCTTGACCTTGCATTCCTAACACTCCTGGCTCAATGATAGTCATTTACCACTTGAGAGCGTGACCTCTCAAGGTAGTCTGGAACTCGACCAACTTATTCGAATTCAGGGTCCCTCTCGATCTCCATATTGCTTCACACAAGAACTAGTACTTCTCAACATCTTCATCTCCATAACCCCAAAATTGTGGGTATCGAGCAATCGAACCTCCCGCATGGAAAACCATTGCTGATATTGTTGTTCTTATCAATATAAACCCTAATGGTCGTTCTTGCGATCTACCAGGGGATCCCAAAATCCTCCCTATACTCGCACTTCCTGGTTGTGACTAAATAACTAATTGTACTGGAACAGAACTAGCATGAGAAGGTAGTATCGAACTTACCACTTGTATAGAAGACACTTGGGGTATGGGTGATTTAGAGCTGGCACCACTAGCTTCAGGGTGATTTTCTTTGATTTGGGGGGTCTCATTTTCTTCCATTGGAACGATCTCTTCGATCGAATTCTCAATCTCTTCTGTTATTGGGGCTGCATATTCTCTTTCTTCTTTAATATTCATGTCGGCTTCTTCCTCTCTTACATCTACACATTCTCCTTATTGTCCAACCTCCTGGGGAATTCTTTCTCTCTGTGCTTCTCTCTCACTTAATCTTTGACTGGCCAGTCTTTCCCGTCTTCTCATCTTCCACAACTCTTCCATCTGTCTTTCCTCTACTTCTCCTGATCTGACTTCTTTCCTCAATTTATCGAACTATCTTGCTTCTTTCTTGATCTTACCATTCCACCACTTCTCAACTATGGTGGCTCTCTTCAAAGCTCGCTCATCTCTTGAGTCCGTTTCGTGTTGTTTCCCCCCCATTTGTCAAAGAAACCTTCCCCTCTCTCAAGCCATGACTCTACCCCAGCCTCTCCCTACCCCAAGTGAGGGTGTTTACGCTGCCATCTTAGTTGGGGAAATAGTCAACATCCCCTCTTCGATCAAGAAAACCTTAATCCACAAGGGGATTTCTCTCAACAATCTTCCCCTTGCATCTTTCTTGAAAATCACCTCTGCGCGTGAAAAATATTGGTGGTTCTCAGCTGCAAACTCAAAATTATATCCTTCTAATGTGGTACTGACCCAAAAATCAATCGCCCGCGTGACTGGACAATCTAGCCGATGAAGTGTTGCTAGATTTTCGGTGTCCCAAGCACAGATCCTATTTACTCATTCTTGGAACTCTAGAGCTTCTTAGAGCCTCTTTATCTAGTGTAAAATTTATTCCAGAAAATTAACCCAGAAAATCTCGTAATGGTCGCTCGATCTTTCTGAGTAAAAGACTTCTTCACGAGTATCTTCCACCGATTTTCCCCTTAGTTCTGCTTCTTTCCATATGAAGGCATCATAGTTTCTTTCCCACCATTGGTCAATACTAGATCTGTAGATCCGTGGAAGCATCCTCCCTACAGGTTCCCTTTTAACGCAGATCCCGGCAACAAAAACATTTTGTTGGCGCAAGTTTGATCAGACCAAGGTCCTTCTTAGGTTACCAACAAAAGGTACCGAGTAGTCTAGAGCACTGGAATTTTCATCTCCTCTGAAGAGAATAAGTCTCACCCGAAGCATTGCTGAGACAAATAGATAGGGAAGGGTAAGGAAAAGACTTAGGAGGATCCATAGAATCTTCAGGACTCATCCTGATCTTGCGCAAGAGACATGAACATATCTGAATCTTATGTGTGCAAGAATTGAACCTACTTACGTTGCGAACAAGAATTTAAACACATAACCATCAAGTAGAACTTATAAACCATAAATAAGTACTGTAATGCATAAGTAAACACACAGAGACACATCATATTTTGAAAATCCAGGTCCTTCTTCATATTATCTTCAGAATCTTTCTTTAAATACAGACTTAGAAATACACAGTAGTGCTCTGTTCAAACTCTTGGCTCTAGACTCATGACACAGAGCTCCAATTCTCAGATTGATATGTCGATTACATTACAGACTTAGGACTTGACTTGACTTGACTGAAAACAACCTCATCGAGAGGGAAAGATCGGACTGAACTTAATCACAGTCCAGCCGAACCAATAGCTAACTAACCCTTTTTACAATCATGTTCATCCCTATTTATAATCTAGGTTGTTTCTTCCATCTTGGCTTGCACACTTTCTTATTCTGTTGCAACCATTGTTGCTTAGCTGGCATTGCGTTGTATTTCACAACTGATTTCTGTTGCTCTTTCTTGCTCTATTGTCCATCTTATTCTGAAGCGTGCACAACTCGTGCTCAGTCAAAACTTGCGCGATTCCTTATCTAAAAAATGAAGGGCCCAACATTGCCGCTGACAACATGTGCCGTAATTACCCACTACATGACAAAGTGTCTTTTCCACTAGTAACTTAGGATAAAAAATATGCGCCAAGAAGAAAAAAAATGCTTTTTTTATCTTTCTGGAAATAATTTACAACATGGAATATTATTTTCAACCCCACAATCACTGAAGAATAAATATTAGTCAGCATGAAGAGTTACCCTATAAAAATTATAGGACCCTAACACACATAACCCCAACACACGGGCTTCCCACAACTACAGTATTGTGGAAGATTTAGCCCAGGAACCTTGTGCCATGTCGATGCTTGAAGTTCTCCAAAGCTACCCCACATAGCGGAAAGCCTTGCTATCATCCATAGGTGGGGTTGATCCCTCATAGTCTAGCTTAATTACCTTTGAAACTACCCAAGTTAATCATCATCTTTCCCATCAGCTTTCTTTTCAAATCATAGTGTGAATGTTAGGGACAAATATATACTAGATAGTGGTAGATGAAAGAACCTTGAGTTGCATCATGTTGATTTATTTTTTTAAATCCCTTGGATCTCCCAAGCTTGATACATATGCTACA
The DNA here is from genome assembly GCA_010110895.2 of Picea sitchensis. Lineage (NCBI taxonomy): Eukaryota > Viridiplantae > Streptophyta > Pinopsida > Pinales > Pinaceae > Picea > Picea sitchensis. Next base: position 12,862 of record SNQJ01S0194821.1, on the reverse strand, counting down.
CTTTTAAAATCCTTTGATGGACATATGTTCCAACCATATGGAATTATCACCACCTTACCTATTGAGTTAGGTGGTAAGACTGTCTCTGTTGTCATGGAGGGCGTCGATGCACCACTTGAGTATAATTTTTTACTCGAGCGTACTTGGTTCTATAAGACGAATATAGTTGTCTCATCGGTCTTTAGGGTCCTATGCTTCCCTCACCAAGGGAAAATCATTACCATCAATAATCTTGTATTTTTTACCCCAGAACTTGGATCCAATGTAGGGTCTAATGCACCCTTTGTTGATGATACCATGCAATCGTCTATGAATGTTGGTTCGCAAATGTTCAAATATCATTCACTTATGGGTATATTTCCCCTTCCCCCACCATCTCCGACTGCAACCATTTCTCCTATTAATATGATTTCTTCAGTTACCAGTGGATCCCTTGGGTATGTTGATCCTTAGGTGGTACTTTGTTTTGAGGATGTGGAATCATCTGGAGAAACCATGCCACTCACATTGGTTTACATTGTCTAGCAGGAGATCCCATCAACATCCGATGATACTATTCAATACCTCCATCCTCATATGGTGTTTCATCAACCTACTTCACTCGAACAGGTTGTTGACTCTCTAAGTTTAGATGACATCCTATATTTTGAGTTTCCTTTAGAAGAGGCCATCATGGAAGTCGTGGCTTCCATTTATAAGCCTAGGGAAGGAGAAAATCATCGATAATCCATACTCCCTAGTTTGGAAATGATGAGAGTTGACATTATGGGTCTTGATCTGAGACTGGAGGAATTTACTGGGACACCTAGTGAAACCCCTCGCCTTGACCCTTTTCTTCCTCGATTATGTTTTTCATAACTTGCCACCAAATTATCTACTTCCCCTTCCATCGAAGATTCAAGTTTCATATCCCCTTTACATCTTGATGGATCCCATCAAGGAGCTTCCCTAGCTCGCGAGACTACTCACAATGAGTATCTTTGTATGCGGAAATTCGATCCCGGGTGGCATGGCCCCAGTATGGTGAGCCATATGATGCTGACATCGACTCATAATTTCATTAATGATGAAAAGGATTCTTGTCATGAGCCTAGACATGGGCTCTAGTTGGTGTAAAGTATCGATATGCGTAGTTCCTTATACATAGGTGTGTGGTGTGAGTGTGATTTTGTTTTGCATATATCATATCCAAAAAATCCAAAAATATTTCCCTTTTTTGAGATTTCTCTATGTGTTTTGACCTTGGAATCTAGTTTACATGTTCTTGACATGATTTTAGAGATTTTTTACAAAGATGGTGAAATCCCCTAAACTTGAGGTACGTGTTTCTCACCTGGCATATAGGGATAGGTTTTTCCCTGCATATTTCACTTTTCATTATTAACCATCCATACTACCTGTGTTATGCCTTAGGTTCGAACCCGACCGGTTGTGACCTTAGACATTCCTTTTGCATGTCGTAACTGGTTCGGTAGTTCCTACCCTTCATGGGGGCCCTAGTTAGCACCTAGATTTCCATTTGGTTCCCATGCTGTGTTTTTCTTGTAGGCCTGGGATCCCTCTTTAGCCCCACCATGAATTGAATATTGAACCTCATTCTCCTCTCTTCTTATTTATTCTAGCCATATCTCATGGGGGTTCCAAAAAATTGTTTGTTTCTTAATGGTCACCTATGCATTTGTTGCTCGCGTCATGCCTCCTACTGCCACATTGTTGTTTTCCCATATCATGCTTACTACTATGCAGTAGCCTTGACCATCCACATCTTGTATTATTTCGCCTTCTCTTTTCATCAACTCACCCAGAGAGAGAAAAAATACTAAGAGTGGACCTCACTTTCTAGTACCATTTTCATTCTTCATTTCTTAGGTCGGTCCCACACATTAGAAACATAGGAGCAAGATGTTAAGCCACACATTCTCTCCTGACGAGTCTCCTTTAAGATATTTTCAGAATCTTTAAACATCAAAATTTTTCCGAGTGAGTTTGTTTTGTTTCAAACTCGTTAAATGGTTTGAAAGGACATCTATTCGGTGTAATTTTAACCCTTTTTCGGACCAGATGGACTAACGAAAAATGAATACTTTAGTCCACCTAGTCTAGAAGACTTCTCCCTTGTATTATTTTATACTTTTTTGGGCTTGGGGGACTAAATTTATGAAAAATAACATCGAGCTTACTTGGGTAACTCTTTCACGCTTGTTAAACCTTGAAGGACACTGAGCATACTTTTGTAATTATTTTGTGCTCGTTAAACCATGAAGGAGATGAAAAATACAAAAAATAAAATAAAAAAAGAGTGGGGCCTTTTCACCATTGGTCTATTCTCAAAATGGCAGCATCACTCGAGTCACCCCTGAACATGGCAGTTGTTTGATTCCTCATCATGCAATTGGGTTTTATCTTTCCTAGGCATCATCCCAATAATATGAGTCAGAGATACTCCTTCGATTGGTTAATATTCCAGTCATCATGGAGAGTTCTTCAATGCCTCATGCATTGTTGCACTATATTCATCCAACTCTTGTCTCTTGTTGACAAGTCACAAATGTGTCGTGAAATATATTCATGGGAAGTTTAAGCCTAATTCGTCCATATGTTGTTTTGTTGGCTTTCCGATTTGACCATCCCTGTGTGAGTTTTACTTTGTGATACTCTCCCTTCACATCATCTCTCGATGTATGTTTCATGTCGATTGATGGGGAATACATCAAGGCCCTCATTCAATGGATCTATTCCTATCAACTTCAACACATTATCTATGACATGGATCTAGAAACATCTAGTACCTTGGATCTTGAAATCCTCAGTGCTAGGCCTCCTCATGATAGATAATGGGTTTTACATCATTGATTCCTGATCAATTGATTCTATGAGTGTTTCACATCATATCCTCTATTCACACTCACTAGATTGTACTAGGTACCTTGGGTTCCATCTTCATCATTGGTGGGTCCACTCATGTTTGTTAATGGTATACATCAATGATAGATAATCAGACAATCTTTATCATGCTCGACATCAACTCATCTATTCGCATGATGTAGATTCGTACCATAGGGGTTTGGGATGAATACCTTGGGTTGGGTCCATATCCTTCTTTTACAACATCCCCTCCCAAGTTGTGTTGGATTATGTCACTTGTATATGAAGACCTCGAGGGAACTATGCTCAGTGCTTGTTGTCTTCTTGACATCTATATGTTGTGTCATAGATCCACATTGTATGTTTTGGTGGTTATGATTATGTTCCTGACATATATCCACATTGTATCTTTTGGTGGCTATGATTGATTCATGAAGGAGATCCACATTGTATTGTCTTGTGGCTACGGTCTTATTGATGACATGGATCCACTGTGTATTCTTTCGTGGCCATGGTCTAGCATTTCATTTCATGGATCCATTATGTATTCTTTTGTGGCCATGGTCTAGCATTTCATTTCATGGATCCATAATGTATTGTTTGGCATCCATGCTCATTCTGAGTCTGAGTATGTCTACCTAGGGGATTGGTCTATATATACTCATCCTTTGTGTTTGACTACAGTGATTTGTTAGTCTATGGAACCTACTTTTCTCTCTCCTTGCACTTCCTTAGATGGACATTATTTTAATTTATTTCGGCCATCCACTCCTTTCCTGAACTCACACATTAGGGGGAATCTGTTATAGACTGAATCTCCACCCTAAAAGTCAGAGAGGAAGCCATTAGTGGATAGAATCCTTAATGAAAATTTTTCCTGAGGTTTGACCCTTTATAGAGAATTTTTGGAGGGCCTCGCATGACACCTAGCATGCAACAAGTGAGGCCCCATTAGACAACAATGGCTCAACAAGCGAGGCATTTTCAAACTTCTATAAAAGAGGAGTTATGAGGGGAGGGGAGAGAGATGATTTGGATCTTAGTGGTAATATCCTAGGAACTCACATTGTTCGATTTTCTAGTGGCCTCTAGAATATCTATAGGCTCTACTAAACCTCCTCCAAGAGCTATATAACAAATTCAAGCCTTGGATGAGAGGAGGGAGAATTCAATAGCAAAGTTATGCTTCCAAACTATAGAGGTATTCATCCATAAGTCATTGGAGCCTAGCATGACCAAGGAGCTGTAAGGAGATGCAAGGAGTAAGGAGCCAAGAAGAAATGAATCTACATCCAATGTATGTCATATTGATGTAATTTATTGGTTATAATTAATAGATCATTTGGTTTTCTCCCTTATGAATGTTTTCACTTGAATAACAAATATTTAGATCTGATTCATATTATTATAGATCTAATAGAAATTTAATTAGATACAGGGTTCTAATACTAAATAGAAAAGGTAGAGAGGATTTTGTGTGCCTTTTGTATACAGGAAGTAGGTTGTGGATCTTGGAGATGGAGTTCCAGGACTGCAACAACCAGGAGACACAAAGGACCATCTCCATAAAGGTATGCAAATCTTCTCCATTCTGTAGGATCATTGTGAATCTACATATTTGAGTCTAGATCTAGGAAATCCATAAGAAGTCTACCCCTCTTGTCTAGGATAACTAGGCTAATCCTAGGGAGATATTACTGATCTACTCAGTGAGATCCCTGTGAGAATTTTTCCCATAACAATGATTCACATACAAATAAAAGTAGAAAGAAAATAATAAAAAAGATTCATAATAAAACAACAATAGATACGTACTCATTCTTATTTTAAAATATGAAAGTCAAAACATTACATTTATAGGTCAACAAAAATTTGTAAAATTTTGCATGATTTCAAGGGAATCTTAAAACTAATCAACAATATCATATATCTCAAATTCATCATTCTCAACAAACACATTAGCATCTTCTTGGACATCATTTTGTTCTTCCATTATGTCATTTTTCTCTTCCATTAGGTCTTTGATATCCAAAAGTTTTAAAAAGTAATCATTTCCGATCAATCCTCATAATGGTACTTGAGGTTCCTTTGAAATTTTTTCCACCTTTGATTCATTAACAGCTCCTTTCCTCAAGCCAAATTCTTTCATTTCATGTGGAAGAGATATAATAGCATTAATTCTTTGCTAAATAAAACTGCACTATAGTGGGTCACTTTCAATGGCTATGCAATTTATTCCTTTCTGTAAGCAACACGCTAGTGATGTACCTAATCACCAAATAAAAAATAAATAATTAATTTAAATAATGTTAAAAAACATAAATTAAAAATAATAAATATTTAAGTATGATTTCATAAATATTAGATCATAATTCTTACATGAACCTGAGAACAAATCCAAAACCCAATCTCCTTGATTTCAAAATGTATCTATAAGATAATTAATTAATGCTTGTGCATTTTGATAAATGTTAACAATATATCCTTTCAAATAATTTTCCTCATATGTTATCTTTCTAACCACAACATTGTAAACCAATAAACTACTAGGCTTCCCCCCATCCTTTACATTGACAAAAATAGAATTATAATAATTGGATATTTTGTCCAACTTGCAAGATGTATACTCTCAATATCACATGTAAATGGTTCTCTATTGGAGCTATGAATATTAGGGTTGTTCCTGTAACATAAATAAGTGAAAATTCAATTAACTTGTGAATTAATAAAATTGATTTCTAATCTTAATCACTAAACATACACTTTCAATATCTTACCAAAAAAATTTCATCCTTGTCTTTTATTTTCCCTTGAAGCTTGATTGTACTAATCCTTGTTGTGTGTTTGAATGAAAAACCAGAAATCTCCAAAATGGTGATGTTGTGGCTTCCATAAATCTCATAACCACTTTATTGAAAGCTTGGTAAGTATAAGGCTCAATATCATATCCAATGTTTTGGATATTCTAACCATGAGGGATATATGCAATAACTAGGGAGTATTCTTTTTTAGAAACAATATTTGCAATTTGTTCACAAACACATAATATCACTTTATATTGAACAGTGTCGAGCCCATTCCAAATGTAGTGATCAAGGGTGTCATCAAGTTCAACATTTCTAACATGTCTCCTTATTTCTCTTTCAAACTTGGTTTTTTGAATAAATTTTTTGAAGGTTTCAGGTACTTCATCTACATTCTTCTTTGTCTTATTTAATGTAACAAACAAACACATAGTTATATATCTATAACTAATAAAATAGAAATAAATTAACCTACAAACGAATAATATGAATTTAATAAATCAACATATCTTTTTGAATGCAACAAAAAATTGTTACAATACTGAAGAAGCGCTTGAGTATGGATAGTTGAGTTTAACATCATCCCAACTCTCTGCATTCAACATCTTAACCATTTCCTCTTGTATTCTCACATACACATTGTGACTAAAAAAATAAATAATAGTGTTATATATAATAAAATACTTATAACTTTGATATGTAAATTGAAAAAAATAATTTTCTTGTCCTAACAAAAATACAAATAACTCAACAATCTTACTTTTTAAATTGATCACACATTTATTCCATAGAAAATTCACCCGACCTTACACGTGATAATATAGTTATGATAAGTTTCTCATCCTTCACTCCTTGTATCATTCTCCAAGGTGTTATAGTCTTATCTTCTCGCATATTCTTGATTTCAGGACCTGTCTTATTTGTGCTACATATTAAGGGTTAGTCTTCTTAACTCTTTGATTTTTTATAGAAATATTTTCCCATAGGTTGAATATCTCATCTATCAAATCTCGTACCTATCCATTTATAAATCTCAATTGAAAATATCTATCCACAACTCTGAACACATCACTTTCTTTGCGATTTTTTTCTTTTGCATTTTCATCAATTGGGAAGCCTATTTCCATACAAGATTGCTTCTAAAAATTCACATCAAAATTTGATCTCTCCCCACCACATATTTTAGAAAACTCATAAGGGATAAATCTCACCCTTTGAATGAAATTCATATACATCCCATACTCATTATCTGTGTTATGATGCCATGCCAATAACTTTGCTCCTAAATATGTTAAACCAACATAAATTATACATTTGACTATCTCAAAAAGAGGGTTATTGTGATATTCTTGCATCAATTCTCTTCTAGACTCTATCTAATGATTTTATCCAATCACATACTATTTGTAGTCAAAACATTTTGATTTATCAAATCCATCCCTACTAGGAACATCCATTTGGTCAACAAGAACTAGGTAGTCAACCACCTGTGCATATAGATTGTACCTAAGCAATGTTTTCAAATTGTGAATATGTAAGTGATGTGGTTTTCTAATTTGATATTTTTCTTTCCCTTCTATGGGTTTATAAAGTTGCTTTACATTCAACTGAAATGTATGGCCTTCATCAACTAAGTTGGTCTTCCTCAATCTATTTCGAATGAAATTTTGTGTTGCTTTCATAAAACCATCCTCTCTATTAACACTTGATGTTATTATTTCTCTACTACCTTTAGGAATTTCATTATAATATTTAGAGCTAACGATGGCTTCTTCATCGTCAACATCATTTTTTTTCCTCATTTGATAATTTAAATGAGTTTCATCTAAATCAATAGGAATGGAATCATCCCTGGGCATCGCTCTTTTTCATTTATCTTGTTTATTCTCCTTGCTAGAAGGAGTGATAACCTGATTGGGACTAATCTCAACAAAATATTCATTTGGAGATTCTCCACCCTCAAATGTAACCTTTTTAGGATTTCTAGAATGATGACTTCTCTTTCTTCTTTCATGTTCTTTTCTGTCTACTCTTGCAGCTTCAACCTCTATTACTTATTGTTTATTTTTCCTTCCTTCTTTTGTCTTATCTATATGAGAGGCATTGATGATTTCTATGATATTTTTCCCTATAGAATAAATCCCCACTAACATATGTGAAGATCGTTCAAAAAAATTCTATAAAAAAAAATATAACATTTCCATGTTAAATAAAATTAAAAAATTAACATGATACTAAAAATAATACCGGATACAAAAATAAAAATAAAAAAACTTACATTTCCTTTCTCAATGTCTTCAACGATGGATGCACATAATTTTGTAAAACATTCATCCTTGTTATAATTTCTCAATTTGAAATAATATCTAATCTTGATATAAGTCTTGGATTGTTTCATGAGTGCATAAACAATATATGAGTCTGGCACCAAACATATATCTCATAACAAGCCAAGTGGCTGATAATTTCCTTACACATGTTCAAACTTGACATAATACAAATATAGATGTTCTCCATTGTTGCCTTGTTTGTCTTTAACAAACCAAGAATATTCCAGTTTGTTTTCACCTTCAATAGATTTTAACTCTTTAACATTCTTCATTTCCCTTGAAAGCTCAGGTGTTGGACCTTGAGAAAATGTTGTATCAATTTGTTTCCTACCATTCATCGAGGTCCCACTTGCAATTTTGGAGGCCATTATTGTAGGTCGTGATCCAGATACATTCACAAATATTTTGTTTCCTGCCATTTTTCCTATATGAAATTTAAAAAAAAAATTAGGCTTGGGAAAAGTTTACATTATAATAAATTTTAAAAAAACATAGACCATAAAAATTAAACTTAAAATAAAATAAAATAATAAAATGACCCATGTGGTTACTGGGGCGATGATGGGACCATGTCGTGGCCTACGGGGGCTAGGGAAATGTCTAGAATCACCCTATCCCTCCCGTAGGCCAAGTCAAGATCCCACGTGGAGGGGCATCCCACCCACTAACCAACATCAGACAAAACTATAAAAAAATCATTAAAAAAATAAAAACTATAATTTTTTTATAAAAAGTATACCAAAATTTGCTTTTCTTTTTATTTTTTTCTTTGAAAAATCTTAAGAATTTTGTTAAAATTTATTTGAAAAAGGTATAATTTTTTTTTAAGTTTTGATTTCTTTAGAAAAAATTAGAAAACATCTAAAACAATTTAGGGTTTTTTTATAATTTTCACATGAAAAAATCTCATGTAATTCAAAGATGGTCTTATAAATGTTTTTTGGTAAATGGTAAGAATTAAAAAAATAAATTTCCTCTAAAATGATAGAACATCTTCTTGATGTTTCTCCCTCGTAGATTTCTCTAAAATATTTAACGGACATTGCCCAATATTGAATGCAATGTAAAAAGACAAAACAAGATTGTGTATATATAACAAAGATGATAAAAATCACAGTTAAGTGTAACAAATGTGGGATAAATAAAAAATAAGGAGAATGTGTACATATATACCTAATATTATATGGATCATCACTAATTTTAATGAATGTGGGATAAATAAACAAACATGAACAATTTTGTAAGCAACAAAGAAATAACGAATTAATATTGTAAAAGTTGTTTTTAATTTTGAAGGGAAAAATGATTAAATTGCTCTATAACTGATTCACCCCCCCTCTCAGCAATCCAACAATTGGTATCATAGCAAGTTCCTTCAGAAATCAATTTAACCACAGAAAGGTAGATAATGGAGAATACAAACTCATATAAAAATGGAATACCACAGTTTGATGGACATAAGTATGTTTTTTTGAGCATAAGGATGAGGGCATATATACAGGCACAAGGATTTCAAGTTTGGCAATCAATTGTAGATGGATACACATCACCAGTAGTTCCACCAACAAATGAAAAATCATTAAAACTTAGTGAGAATAATTCGAAATCCACAAATGCACTTTTGAATGTTCTCAGTGATACGGTATTCACCAAAGTTGCACACTGTAAATCCGCTAAAGAGATTTGGGACAAGCTTCAAAATATTTATGAAGGATATAAAAAATTCAAAGAAGCAAAGCTTCAAACTTACAAAGGTCAGTTCGAACAACTAAAAATGAAGGAACATGAAGATATCACATCCTACTTCTTACGAGTCGATGAAATAATGAATGCAATCATAGGACTGGGAGAAGAAATTCAAGAATCTATAATTGTTCAAAAGATACTAAGATCTCTTCCTATGAGATTCAAACCTAAGATATCAGCACTAGAAGAAATATCGGATCTAGACTCAGTACGCATGGATGAACTGCATGGAATATTCATAGTATATGAAATGAGAACTGAGCAGGAAAATCCAGATGTAAAAGAACCAACCTTCAAGGCATCCAAAAGATCAAAGAAAAAGAAAAAGGAACAAGAAGAATATAGAAGAAACAGTGACACCTCAGAAGATGATGAAGAAGTGGCCAACTTCGTCAAAAGAATGAACAAGGGAACCAACAATAGGTATAGAGGTAAGATTCCTTTAAGTTGTTTTAATTGTGATGGTAATGGTCATTTTTCTAACAAATGTCCTCGTAAGAAAAAGAGAAATGATGAAGGTTACTCAAAAGGAAAACACACATATAAAGGCAAAAGAACTACAAAGAAAGTTTTCAAGAAAATATTATACACCAAAGAAGAAATCTCATCATCAAATGAAGATGAAGTCAGTGACAATGAGACAGAAAGAGTTCTATGCAGGGCAGTAAAAGACTCTGACAAACAAGACTCCAAAGAATAATATGAAGAAGCCGAAGAAGAATGTGAAGAAGTCGAAGAATAAATTGAAGAGGCAGAAGTTGACTAACGAGAAGAATTAATGTGTTCCATAGAAGTTATCAGAATAGAAAAGAAGAAAAACAAGAAACTACAAGCTGAACTAGACAAGAGAAAGGACACTCGAGAACTAGAACAAATGATCACAAAATTGAAGGTTCAAATAGAAGAAGATAAAATAATTGAAGAAGCACTCAAAGAACAACTAGAAGAAAAGGACAAGATCATTCAAAACTTGGAAGCCGAGGTTGTCACACTAAGAAAGGATATTGAAAAGAAAAATATGCAGAATAGCTCAAAAGTTTTGGATGACATTATCACCAATAAAAAATCTCATCTTGAAAAGTCTGGACTTGGATACAATCAGAAAGAAAAGGGATCAAGCTCCAAAACAACAGAGCAAGAAACAAATCGAAAGAGCTATGCATAAACAATCAAAGAGGATAGGAAGATATACAAGGAATATTACAAGGACACTCCTCCACCAACAAGATTCAGATTTCAGAATCAACAACAAACATATATGTTAATGTTTAAGCCATTATTATAGTTCTTTGCATTTCAATAGATAACAATAGCATAATACAATATCACTGAGAAATACATAATCACAAGAGACACAACATTTATCCTGGGAAACCCTCTAGGGGAATAAAACCCATCAAAACTTCCTTATTATAGATAGCCAATACAATGCTAAGAGATAACTCAAACTAATACAAAAGATCCTCTCCCAAAGATGCGCCACTCTCTCTCCTTCTTCTCTAATTGCAGATTCGAAACCTGTCTCTCAATGAGCAAGTGAGTTGTGTGTCTAAGTGAGGTGCTAGCCTCCTTATTTATACAAGACTGGCATGTGTGAAGTGTCTCTTCACTAGCAGGGCCGACTTCTCCAACTAGGTGGTTATAACCACCTTTATTATATTTCGGGGCCTCTTTAATATCTTCTGGGGTCGACTTCTTATTCTACTTATTACAATTATCTTTTGACCAATCCGAAAAAGGGGATTTGGTCCTTTACAATAACCGACATGATCAATCCGTAATGGGGATTGATCCAATGAATAATATATCAAATAATAATAAGAATACACTTTGCAGTTACATTATTTTAACACTCCCCCTTAAAAAGAAGGGTATTCTTCAGCAGCATCATGTGAGAGAGAGCGGCCTTTATCATCAACAACATCAAGTGGGTGAGAGGACAACATCATCAATATCATCTTGGAACACTGACTGGCGTATCTATAAATCATCAGAAGTTTTCTTCATCAACAACATCGTCATTCTCAAAGGAATGCAATCATCATCTACATCAATATGTATTAGTATAAAACTAATACATCATCATCATCATTAGAGCACAAGGCTGACTCATCATAATATAGGACTGGCTTTACGTCATAGCTGTAAGTCTAGAAGCTCAGTACTCGTCTTTCTTTACTTCACAACAATCAAGTTGGAAGCAAGATACTAGACTAGATTTACGTCACAGCTTCTCAATCTGGAAGCACAGTACTAGTCTCATCTCAATGTCTTTCTTTATGTCACAACACTTAACCTGGAAGCAAGATACTCATCCTTCTTTACGTCACAACAATCAGGTCGGAAGCAGGATACTAGACTAGCTTTACATCACAACTATCGAGCCAGAAGCATAGTACTAGTCACATCATATAATCTTGCTTTACGTCACAACCATCAGGTCAGAAGCAAGGTACTCATCCTGCTTTACGTCACAACCATCAGGTCGAAAGTAGGATACTAGATTGGCTTTACGTCACAGCTATCCAACTAGAAGCTTAGTTCTAGTCACATCACATCATCTTGCTTTACGTCACAACCATTCGGTCGGAAGCAAGAGATGTCTCATCACAACAACTACTCCCCCTTTCGAGGAAGGTCCTTTCAGACTATACCAATCTTATCTCAAAAGTGCTCAAACTTTATATGAGATAGAGGCTTGGTCAACACATCAACAACCTATTCATCCGTGCTAATGTACTGGAGCTTTAAGTCTCCTCTCTACACCATGTCACAGATGTAATGATATCGGATCTCTATGTGCTTCGACCTATTGTGGAATATAGGATTCTCTGGCATCTTTATGTAGCTCTAGTTGTCACATAGGATCGTGGTTGCTTCCATATCTAGGTCAAATAGACTGGTCAACAACTTTCGAAGCCATATAGCTTCGCAGCTGGCAGAACATGCAACAATGTATTCTGCTTCCACTGTGCTAAGAGAAATGTTGGATTTCTTCCTACTCTTCCATGAGATCATAACTGATCCCAAACTGAAAAAGCATCCTGAAGTACTTTTCCTGTCAGAAACACTTCCTTCCCAATCTACATCAGTATATCCACTCAATGTGAAATCATG
>SNQJ01S0194820.1:0-17632 GCA_010110895.2 Picea sitchensis | reverse complement strand
TGTACTGTAATACTAGTGAAAATGTTGCTGATATTTTCACTAAGCCTCTTGGAAAGATTAAGTTTGAATTGTTTAGGGAGATGTTAGGTGTAGAATTCAATCCATTCTCCATTAAGGGGGAGACTTGGAAATAATGGAGAAAGCGCCAGTTGTAAACACCAGTTATAAGTTTCAGTTGTGAGAGTCAGTTGTAGGTATGTTAAGAGTCAGTTCTTAGTTAAGAGTCTAGTTGTCTTTGGTTTGCATGTAACTGACTCGGTCGAGTCTTTTCCTATATAAGGATGTAATCCGTCTTCATTGAATAATACAGAAGTGAGCGTAGCCTCACCCTGTTGTTTGCCTCATATATGTTATCTCTGAATCTATTTATACATTCAAAAATGCAATTTAAACAATAGAAAATAGTGATTTTGTCTAAATTTACATTATTCGATTCGACCAAAAAGACCTAAAAAATAGAAAGTTTAGCCAACACCCTTTTACATTCTAAAGAAAATTTTAAATCACACTCCTTGCACAATAATTTTGCAAAGAACTAAATGCCGATACTTTAATTCAACATGATCTTTTCCAAAGAAACAAATTAAATAACGAATGCTCAACTAGACTAGCCTGGTTTTACAATGCAGAATTTCTCCAACTTTCAAATTAAATAACCAATGCTCACTTAGAGTGCTTTTATCACTTGGAGCTCTTTTGTTTGAGCCAATTCTACCTGATGTGCCATATCTCCATCTTTACTTCCGATTCTTGAGACCTAATTAATTCTAAATGCTTTTATCACTTACAGTTCTTTTGTTTGAGCTAAGTCTACCTGATGTGCCATATCTCCAGCTTTACTTCCCATTCCTGAGACATAATTAATTCTAAATGATTTTATCACTTAGAGTTCTTTTGTTTGAGCCAAGTCTACCTGATGTGCCATATCTCCAACTTTACCTCCCATTCCTGAGACCTAATTAATTCTCACCTTACATTTAGGTTTCTATCCTTAATTCATGCCCTTTCCAACTAGTAAGCTAAGGGACTCAAGATGGAGTGCCCATGTGGTTGATCTCCTACAGATCGGACGTCCCCTTCCCAACTAGTAGTCTCAGAGCTTACCCGTTGTATATTGTAACGTATGTTACGTGGGTAACATTTAACTTGATTAAAACATTAAAAAATAAAAGAAATTTGAAAAATTTATATATATTATTTTAAATTTGTTTATTTTAAGTGTTTAGTAAAAAGTATATAGACACAATTAGATATGACCACAGGGACATAGAGTGTTTTTGGAATACTGTTGGTAGAATTATCACACACAAACAATATAAAGATTGAAGCAAAACATCAAAGATCTCAATGATTGAGATTTTTTCTTCTCCTCCCTTTTCTATTTCTAGTATTTTTATTGAACAACTAATACATTAATATATAGCTTTCATATTTCTATATATATGAAAATTGCTACAAATCATCTGCAACTAATTCTAATTTGTTAATATTGTAATAGTCTGTCAGTAATTATAATAATAGAAATTAAGTATTATCATCAACACTCCCCCTTAATGCTTAATGAAATGATTCCAAACATCTTTTTCATGTAATGAAACTTCTTTGGTAGTGCTTTATTAAAGATATCATCATGTTGATCATTTGTTTAAGGTGAAGATATCAACCAATTGTTCATTGTAGTCTATACCTAGCTATTGAGCACACACCTTTGCCACCAACCTTGCTTTGTGATTTTGTATAGACCTATCAATTGCATACTTTGTTTTGTAAACCCATTTTACCCCAATGACTTGTTTTCAGTGGGAGGATCCACAAGCTCCCATGTTTAATTACTTTTAATGGTTGCAATTTCTTCATCCATTGCTTTGCACCAAGATTCATGTTTTGTTGCATCTTCAAAGAATCTTGGCCGTGCTTCAATATGCAACATTAAAGAAAAGTTAAAATATCCATAAATTTCATTTAAGGATTTTACCTTTCTTGGAGGAGTACTTGGACTTGAAGTTGAAGAAGATGATGGAGTGAATGTAGTAGTAGTACTTGGACTACTGGTTGGATTTGTAGAAACAAAAGATTCATCTTCCTGTATAAAAGTTCTTGGACATTCTTGTTGCACTACTTGATTCCACTTCCATTCTTCTTTTTCATAAAAAAAACACATCACGACTAACCAACATTTTTTGGTTTGTGCATTATACAATCTATAAGCCTTTGTCTCCTCACAATAGCCAATAAAAATGCATTTCATACTTTTATGATCTAGTTTTCTTCTTTTTTCATCAGGAACATGAGCATAAGAAATACAACCAAAGACTTTCAAAAGATCAACACCACGTTTTCTTCCACTTGATGCCTCATACAGAGTCATATTTTGCACACTTCTCGTTGGATAGATCTATTAAGAAAATAAACAGATGTAGCTACAACTTTATCCCTAAAAATGTTTGGAATATTTTTACCTTTCAATGTATGCTCATAGCCATCTCAACAATTGTCTGTTTCTTTCGTTCAGCCACACCATTATGTTGGGGAGCATATCCTACTGTGGATTCCCTATATATGCCATTATTTTTGCAATAATCATCAAAATTAATAGAAATAAATTCTCCCCCTCTATCTGTGCATAATGTCTTTAAAACATAACAACTTTGCTTCTCAACAACAACTTTAAATTGTTGAAAAATAATAAGAGCATACGATTTCATGAAATACACCCAAGTTCTTCTACTGAAATCATCCAAAAAAATAATAAAATACTTATTTTTGTTGAGTGATAAAGTTTGCATGGGACCACATATATTTGCATGTACTAGCTCCAATGGTTTTGTTTCTCTCCAAGATTTACTTACTGGAAATGAGTCTCTATGATGCTTTCCTAGAATGCATCCTTCACAAACTTGATCAACACAATCAATAAGAGGCAATCCTTTGACGATTTTCTTATTATGTTGTAACTTTAAGCCTTTTATATTTAGATTCCCATACCTCATATATGCCATAGCCAAGAATCATCATCATAGCCAACTTTTAATGCTTTATTTGCTTCATAAGAAAAATTAAAAGCAAAGATTTTGTTTTGCAATATGTTAGTTTTGGCTATAATATGATTATGATTTTCTTTATCATATATGATGCATTCACTTTTATTAAAAAAAAAAAAAGATTTCCCTTTTCAATAAGCTGCCCCACACTCAACAAATTATGTGCTAAGCCACAAACATATAACACATCATTAATATGTTTTACATGGCTTTGCTTTGTTTTTATTGCTATTGTTCCTTTACCTTTAACTTCCACTGGCTTATCATCTCCCAAGAGTACTTCACACTTTGTAGATTCATCTATCTTGACAAAACTATCTTTGTTTCCAGTCATGTGGTAGCTGCAACCATTGTCCAAAAGCCACACCACCTTGGAAACCTTGTTAGTTGAATCACAAGCCAAAAACAAATTTCCCACATCTCCCTTTTCCTTAGAAAAGTTAGCTTGTTGTTTTTGTTTTTTCCAACAACTACTTTCATAATGACCAGATCATTTACAATATAAACATTTCATTTTTCAAATTTTTTACCTCCATCATTAGTGTTAATATCCTTTCCTTTGTTATTTGCATTAAAAACTCTTCCTAGACCTCTATTTGTTTGTCCTCTTCCTTGTCCACAAGTGTTCAATACTTCTTCATGTGAAAAATTCTCAAATTTATGACTTCTATCTCTGGAAATATTGGCTTTTGCTTGAAAAACTTGTTATAACCCTATAATTTATAGGATCAACCGGTGACTGAAATGTTATCTCTTTAAGTGTTTTTGTTTGTTAAATGGTTTTTCATTTTGCAAATAATTTGAGAGAAAAGAAAAAGAAAAAGAAAAGAAAAGAAAAGAAAAAGGAAAAAGAAAAAAGAAAGAAAGAAAAAGAATAAAAGAGGGCATAAAAGAAATTCAATAGAGCCCCATGCAATAACAATGACTTGGTCCATACCTTTGAAGCATGGCCAAGTTCTTTTAAATTGATGTTGATAGGAGTAGTGAATAAGCTTGGCTAAACTGTTCAATCTTAGCCAAGTAATTTAGGTTAGTTAGTGAATAAATTTAACCAAACTGCCTAATCTTGGTCAGAGAACCCCAGGATAGAGTAATTCCTTAGTCCAACAGTTTCATCTGGGCTAATTGTCATAGGTAATTAGGTTAGAGCATAGGGTAGTTTGTCATGGGAAAAATTCTCAAATTCATGACTTCTATCTCTGGAAATATTGTCTTTTGCTTGAAAATCCAGAGCGGCAACCCTATAATTTTATAGGATCAACTGGTGACCAAAATGTTATCTCTTATATTGTTAAAATGCAGTTTTTCATTTTGCAAATAATTTGAGAGAGTGAAAAAAGAAAAGAAAAGAAAAAGGAAAAGAAAAAGAAAGAAAGAAAAGAATAAAGAGGGCATAAGAAATCACATTCCCATGTATTAACATTGACTGTATCCATATACCTTGAAGTACGGCTGCCTCAATTGATGTTGATGAGAGTATCAAGTCATTAAACCGTTCAATCTTAGCCAAGTAATTTAGGTTAGTTAGTGAATAAAATTTAACCAAATCGGCCTAATCTGGTCGAGAACCCCAGATAGAGTAAATTCCCCTTAGTCCAATGTCATCCGGCTGTTAGAGCATAGGTAGTTTGTTTTATTTCAATAAACAAGTAAGCATGATGATTGATGTTGAACCATGCCTTTGATGTTTGAAGTTTTGATGTCTAACACCTTGGTGATAAAAACATGGAAGAGCTTGGGAAAACCTAATTTATCAACGCTATCCTCGAAGTTTCGAAATACACGTCAAGCAGCCACAATTAAGCACAACTAGCATGGATGGTCAGAGGTTCGCGCTCTGCATTCACGGTTCCATTGGGAATTTTTCCTTCGACCTCCGACCGCTCTACCTTTTAATAGTGGGGGAGGGGTCTGGAATAGGATATAACATATGCACGCCATCCGGGACGGTTTGTTTCCAAATACTAGATCCGTCGGCTCGACATCCTGGACCCCCTCGATCTTTCTACCTTTAATGGTGGGGCAGGGTCCGAATGTTAAAGCCAACTACATAGATCTATGGTTGAAAAGAAAGCATGCAGATCAATGGCTCATGGTGTTTTTCAACCCCTCAACCCATCTATTCTAACTTAAGGGGGCGAATGGAATATTCTCCTCGAAAATCTCCTTTTTCCTTCACGCAGTGGCATAAATTCATTGGTTTAGACTTCCACCGTCTATCATTTCTAACATGCCCCGTCACCACATGATGTCATCATTCACATTTTTCCTAAGGGGTCACGTCCCATTACTCATTCCTTTCCCTCGTCCCGCCCTTTACAAGTCCTCCTCTACCTCACCGGCCCCTCGCCACGCTAGTTCGTAGTATTCGGCCATTCATTGTTACCTATCATCTCATGCTCCAAATGATCCATTGGAAATTGATTACTGTCTAACTTATCCATTAACCAGCTGAACTATCCCCCACGCCCAACGGATATCCATTCAATCAAAACAACCATCTCCCTTCTTTTCTTCCATCATTTCTGCATCAGGTCGCCTCACCAAAAATACCTTCCCATCGCATTGCAGCATTTTTTCCCATTTTCTCTTTATTCTCACCAAATATCCCAAGCCACCATCATCCCTACTAACGACTCTTTGATTTGCATGGATTTTTACAATGATGGCACCAAAATCCATAAGGACAGAAGCTGAGAAAAATCCTTTCCTCCTTCGCCACCTATTGACCTCGACAGGATCCCCCTGGTGGAAAAAGACCATTTAATCACTGACACCAAATGTGAATTTGACTTCTCATGGACTTGGAAATATGGTTCAAAGAGGTTTTCCTTGACTAGAGAGAATAAATTGGGCTTTGGGAGTCAAACCTTCCCCCATATCTCTTCCCCAGATTCACCCACTTTCACCGGGCCAGTCAGTTTTTCCATTATATCCCCTCGGAACAAGAGACATTATGTCTTCTGCTCAAAGAAATTTCTCCTTTTCCTCATCACACCGAAACTATTGGACTGAAACATGCATAGCCCCAGCTGAATCACTTCACCTTTCAACCCTCAAAGTCATCACAGAGCTCTACCAGAAGTTTTCTTTTCCCCAAAGAGCTCATATTTTAAAGCTTTTTCTCCCACAACCGGGCTTAGCTCCCCCACTACAAATCTCCTTTATCCTTCCTCCTATTCTCACAAGGGAACTAGGGTCATCACAATATGTGCCTGCCTTTGATATTTTTCGATCAATGGGTGGATGAACCCATCTTGGAATTTCTATCCATTTTTTCCACCAAAAAGAAGGCTACTACACAGTTCAACTACAACAAGTTTCTGGCCAACAACATCCACGAACAACTCTTCAAATTTTCTACAGAAGGCATAATCTGGTACTCCTCAGTACTAGCATACATGTTCATGTTATATCAAGCAGACAAATTTTCCTTTTCAATGCAAAAGATGGATAAATATGGGAGACCATAGGCAGTGACAACATGGAATTCGCTGCTCAGACATAACTCTACAATCCCCATAGAATTTAGTTTCAAGTAGTTCATCGATCAGCTCTACCATCCAAGAAAAGGAGCGCCTTCAAACAAGCAGACCAACCTAGAATACTAAACGAGGAAATTAAAAGGGATCCCACACCTCTTGGATCTTTAAAATGGGACTGGTACCCGTACCTGACCAAACAGATCAAAGTGTATGGGCGTGGTCCCATACAAGTTACCCAAATATCTTCCCGTGAGGATATTTTCCCTCGGAGTACATAAGGTAGATGATCAATTCAAATGACATTCATTTTGTGTCTCCAAAAGAAGCAACAACTTAGAATCAAAGGAAAAATAGGATCTTTCATTTTGTTCTATTTAGGCAGACCGAGAGGAAGCGTAATCGAATCGCTAAAGAAACAGTTTTGTTAGTTTCAAGATGGCATTAAGGATCCCCATCGCAGATAATTTTCGGTGATCAAATAAGAATATCCGTGATGTTCACACATCCAGTTCGGTGGTGGAGGTTCACAACCGCATGTAATGGAGCCAAACACTCGCTGAGATGTAAATAACAGTGTGGACTCCACCTCCCATTTTCACCGCTTCATAGACCTACTACACCACAGTTCCATGATGTGGCCCGTGAAGACACTTCACCTTCCATCACCGGCGTCATCTCAAGAGTTCCAATTGCACACAAAGAGGCCAAAGACCAATCATGCACCTGACACTACTGGTGAAAAGGGAATTCAATCCACCATAACTCTGTAGGTTGATCGGTCACCCATTAGTACAAGAAGTAAACAAATCGTGACTACGTGTTGCCCAAGAAGCCTAGGAGACATCTACACTAGTCAACCAGCCGAGCAAAATAGACCAAAATTGAGTATTTTGGTGAAATATGATCTAATTAAAAAGAGAAATCAAACGTTGACCAACAACACATATGCCCAATTATGGAAGAAAACATCAACTGCTCAACACAGACTGTTGTCGGCATTCAAATTTGAGAAGGGTAGAATGCACATACCAAGTAGTTACCGTGAAAAGCTGCACCCGGAAGGTAATCACCAATTAAGGGAAACGCTTTGAATTTCATCAAAGATGTGCATCAACCGACAAATGGATCTCAGATTGCGCAACCGGAGAAATGACATTTCCCACATTAGCACATGCTTCCCACCAAGGTTCCAAGTTACAAGTATATCCTAATAATGTCCATCACAGTTTGAAGTTAGAAAAATATCTCTTTTCCAAGGATAACATGATTAAGACATTGGAAGAAATGGTCCTCAAGATCATATATGATCCCTCGAACGTGAAAGAAGTAGAGGAGATGCTCAAAAAGAAAAAAAATGTCGATATATACCCTCTTTAAGGAAACAAATTGAAATTGCAGACACCAATACAAAGGAAGGAAGCGCATTTATGGGAGAAGAGATGCTCAAGTTGATCATGGAGATGAATGCATAGTTGAAAGAAATGGAAGTAATTGGAAAAGCTAGTAAAAGAGAAGGAGCAATCAAAACCCATGGAGGTCATTCCATTAAGCGCAATTCTCTCACAAGAGTGAGCAATAACGATGTAGTAGAAATCCCCTCGCAACTCCACCGGACAAATTTAAGTGGAGAAGACAATGAGTCGCTAAACCATGGAACACACATGAATTTCAGTAAGAAATGTAGGATTAAAGGTGCTTAAAAGAGATTGAGAACCCTTCGTGAACCTTCAAATATTCCTTCCAAACCAGCTACACCAAGGAGAAACAAACTCAGATAAGCTTAAACAAGAATTGCAACAACTTAAAAAACAAACAGTGGCGGGCAAAACACTAGCTAAGGTCAAAGAGTATGGATGGACATCACCAGTCCATGAATGAAATATATTGATGATACAAATCATGTTCTCGAAAACTAGAGTTGGTGCAGTAGTCAACAGCCACTCAAGAAGAGATAAGAGAAAAATCGGGGAGATGCCCACATAAGCCATTCCCAGATCATCAAATTTCTAAATTCCAAAACCGAGAGGAGCTAGAGGAGTTGAAGATTGAAGATAGGACATAGACCATCCTCGAGGTCAAGAGGGTCCTGACCAAGATAGGACTAATGCTATAGCTGGAGGAAAAAGTCTAGACCATGGACATAGGGGTACAAATATTTTTCAGCAAGATTGAAAGGCCTCCTTGGACTTCTAGTAATAAATTAAAGGCTCATTACTCTGTTAGATTACAAGAAGAAGATCAATACAATGGAAAAAGATGGTTTCAAGTTTGAAGGTATACAGGGAACCATCACAAGGAGAGCATTCATGGATGCCCTTCAGTTGGACATCAACATACAACATGAAATCTGGTACATCTTTGTCACCAAGCCAACTTTTGCAAAGTACACAGAGATGGATGAAGCAGGCCGATTGCTCAAAGTCAACGCTGCTCCTAGTCACCTTCTCTCGATGGAAGAGATTTGGGTAATCTAATCAACTAGCTACATATTTATCCCAACCCGCCATCTATTCAAGTAGGACTAGGTTGTGCGCAGAGGCCTCACTAATGGTTCACCCAGAAAACAACATAAAGTTTCGACACATCATCAACAGTTTCCTAGATTTTGCACTGCTGGTTAGTTAGCTATATTTAGATTTGCTGTCATTCCGATCTAACAGGATTGTTTTTAATTTCAATTATAAATACTTCAAACTTGAAGTACTGAGGGTTGATATTTACTCCCTGCAAGCTATAAGACTCTAATATTTCTTTTTATCAAGAGATCTTCCATTAATGTAGTAGATGTTTCATAGATTCTCACAGGTTGTTCAAGAGGATGTTTCTTCTATGTTGAATGTCTCCGCCATCATGTGTGTTTTCTTAATCAAATCTTTTAAAGTAATGTATCGCCATAAGGATTTATCCCTGTTCCGTTTCACTTTGAAAACATTTTATGTTTTTCTTTCTGATATTACAGTGAAGAGATTATTAAATGCTTCTTTACTTAATTGATATTCTCATCTTTCTTCTATTCATCATTTTACCGCTAAAAGAATCCAAATAATGCATTATCCTGCCCCTCGTGAAAAGAATCTTTTGTTTCTCGTTTAGATTTCTATCTTTATAACACGTAACCCATAGCCCAATGGGTACATAAAGCTCCCTTCAACCAACTTAACAAAACAACAACAAACCTTTTCAATCTTATTTATTTAACTAGCTTAATATCTAAAAAACTCAAACAAATCTAAAACCCACAAAAAGATCCCTCTCTGAAACTGGAAAAGCTAGATCCCAGTTTTGAAGTGGTTGGATAAAGCTACCTCAAATTTCTTCTTTCCTAACAACCTCAAGGAATTTACAGACTGATAACAAAACTCAAGCTCAAAATATTTTTCAACAAGTTCATTCATCCTTACTCATGATATTGAAGAGATCCCATAAGCTCATTCACAAACAATTGAGTTAAATCTTTAGCTTTCAACAACAACAAAAATAACATCAAATTTTGCACAAAGACTTCTTCTATTTTTTTCTAAACAATTTTTTTGATTTGTTAAATATTCTCCATAAGATCTAATTTGATTCATTATTCCCATAACTCTAGTGAAAAATTATTGCATCTAGATTATGAATTCTACATACAACGAGTTTCAAATTAGTTTCTAAGAGATTGCAATTTAACAACTTTTACCTTATCTATCCCTTGATATGTTTGTTGTAGCACATCCCATGCCACCTTTGATTTCATTGTTGCAATAAGTCTCAAAAAAATAGAATCATTGGATTGTTTGTTGGATTTACATTTTGAGTCCCTTTTTTTTTCTCGGATGCCTCGTAATTGATCTATTTGACTTTACCGGCCAACAATAGCTTGAGCATCCGTTGGTTTTGTATAACCGTTTTCCACCAAATCCCACAATTCGTATGAAAGAAACAAGGTTTTCGTTATAATGCTTCAAAAACCATAATTCTCACCTTCAAAGATTGGTATTTGAGGGTGGAAAATATTAAGACCATTGCTTCTATTGGCTGTTTCTTAAAAAAAATTGAGTGCTCTTTCCAATAGCTTCAATCTGCATAAGATTCACAAACACATTTAATCTTATTCACTACTGTAACCTTGTTGTCATACCAAATGTAGAATTATGAGGATACTATAGTGAGGAAAGCATAACAAACAATACAAAGATTAAAGAAAAACATCAAAGATCTCAATGTTTGAGATTCTTCCTTCTCATTCCTTCTCTATTTCTCATATATTTAATGAACAAATAATACATTAATATATAGCCTTCTGATTTCTATACATATGGAAATTGCTACAAATCACATGCAACTAATTCTAATTTTAACCATATGCGGCTAATTCTCAATAATCCTAAATCACGAGAACACTCACTAACCCTAAATTATGTTGCATACAATCAAATAAAAATTTGTTGACACAATAAGAGTCTTCTTTGTGCACTTACAATAATAGAAATTAAGCATTATCTTCAACACTATTTAAAGTGTGAAACCATCTTTCGGTATTGGAATATGACCTCAAACTGTTTTTAATTAGATAAAAGATCATTTTCCTTAAATGTAAGGAAATGGGTAACAACCCAAGACTCATGAACATGTAGAAGTACTCTTGTTTACACACAACAAACAATATAAAGATCGAAGCAAAACACCAAAGATCTCAATGCTTAGATTCTTCCTTCTCATTCCTTCTCTATATTTCATATCTTTAATGAACAAATAATACATTAATATATAGCCTTTTGATTTCTATACATATGGAAATTGCTACAAATCATATGTAACTAATTCTAATTTTAACCATATGAGGCTAATTCTCAATAACCCTAAATTAAGAGAACACCCACTAACCATAAATTTTGTTGCATACAGTCTAATAAAAAATTGTTGACACAGTGAGAGTCTCCTCTGTACACTTACTATAATATAAATTAAGAATTATCTTCAACACTATTTAAAGTGTGAAACCATCTTTTGGTATTGGAATATGACCTCAAACTGTTTTTAATTAGATAAAAGCTCATTTTCCTTAAATGTAAGGAAATGGGTAACAACCCAAGACTCGTGATCATGTAGAAGTACTCTTCTTTACACATAAGAATATAATTGAATTTCAAAATCCTAACATAGTATCAACAAACTATAACAACAATTCCAATACGCGAGTATTGTAAACCGCTTTTTTAAACATCAAATATTAAAGTCATCTACTTCATTTAAGTGTAATTGTTTTCTTAAATTTTACACCATCAAAAAATTTTACTAATTTTTAACAAGAAAATTTGAAATAATTCTATAAATAGAATCATGATTCACTTATTAATATATATGCATACCATATTTGACATTCACAAGTAGCTTCACCTAATTAGAAGGTGGATCTTCTTTTCAATGTCCATCATCAAAATGCGTTTTCTCTGCTAAGGTACTACCTCCCACTGTAATGAAACTAGGGATTTCGCGCTTATTTTACCATATATTACGTGTGTCTGGAAAATCTCTCTCTATCGCTAGGTAAACTACAAAAAATGGAAATGACTACAAAATCAACTTTTATTCTCAAGTATGCTACGAAAACAAATATGCTAGAAAGACAAGATAAAAGGCCTACCTCATCCTATCGCTCAATGAATTCAACTATTGAGCACATGTTGTCCAGAAGAAAGACGGCAATTTAAGAGCTGTAAGGCACACAATAAACCGAGGGATGGGTCAGCGGTCAAAGAAGCAGAAAAGAAGGAGAAGGAAGGAAAGAATTCATCGAAAGAGAATACCGAGGAAGATATATCAACAAAGAAGATGGATCGTGGATGACTCATCAAGTGGAGAAAGAGACCAATGGATGCTTTGGAGCAACTCGAAAATAAGGATGATAGGTTGGAAAAGCCCTAAAAACGTGGATCAAGTGGACCTAGGATTTGGCCCTTAGGGTTTTCCAAGGTTATCATTGTAATGTATAAATAAAGGTCTAGATGATGGAAGGGGGTTGGTTGATATGGTTGTTCACTTATGTTGTTGAGTACTATTGATATGATGTAGAGAGAGAAGTGTTGTGCTGTGACGAGTATTCCGCTGCATTGTGGATCTTCGGTGTAATTATCAACCCCGCAACGTGTTGTTGTGGAGGGGAGAGAGATAAAGAAGAGAGAAAGAGAGAAGAGATATGCAACTTGCGTACGTATAGAACCCAGATGTTTCCATTTAATATATCAAGAAACACGCCTGTGGACGAGTCCTAAGGAGAGGATGAACCAATGAAATATTGTTGTCTCCTCTCGCGGTTGACGTTGCAGGATTAGTTGCTGACCTGTTATATTGTTGGCTGTACGAATTTTAGACTGTTTATGCCATAACCCTGTGAAGTAAGCATAATATTTATAACGCATAGCTAGGTTATCCGGGTGGTGGTTGTTATGGATTCACTTACTTCCTCCTGCTAAGTTTCTGTGTCCCTCGCGAACCTCTCTATTTCTACTCTCGCGAGACTTCATCCGCCCATAGGTGTTGCCTGGCAAGAAGTTAGGGTTTGTTGGCGCGCTGTTAGAGTTGAACCCTAGGTTTGCCCCGTACAACAACACCTGGACCCAAAGAAATATGGAATTCAACTAGTTCTCGCAACAACCGCTAAAGAAAACATATGGTGATAATATATTTTGTTAGCATATCTACTAGCATAATCCATTACAAACATGACGAATATGCCCATGGAATAAAAATTCAACATTTGCAAGATATCAATTGACGGGAAAAGAGTATTTCTATAAATAAATGATCAACAAAAGTGAAAATTCTTACTGCACTTTGTGTCGGCATGGTTTGGAACCGGGAAACCAAGTTCCTTTAGTTGGGTCATTCTCCACCACTTCGATCCTCCAGCAAAGGAAAGCTCATAAAATAGAGACAATGAAGTTCTCAATCAAAAAGGGAATATCTTGGGGGTCAACATCGTGGTTCAAACCAAAGGACAAAGGGATGCAGACTCAATATGAAGTAAATAATTTCTAGAGGCTTTTCCTCAAAGTTGAATTCTTCTCCTTTCCATAGCTCATATTTTGCCCATTTATAGCCTCCAAGTGGAACTAAAGGGCCTATCTTCCAAAGATAAGTATTAGCCATAGATGATAGATCTCCGTCGTGACATGGAAACCCGAACCCATTTCATTTTTAAGCACAAACCCGGATGTAACATTAAGTAGTGGTGCAACCTGTGTATATGATGTTGTATAGTAGGCAAGGTGTGTGCTACGTGGAAAAAAATATGTATTTTTAGCTCGGTATTTACAAACAAGGATGATAAGTCTCCATAGGGAAACGGAAAAGGCCTTAAGTGTAAGATGGCATAGGGTGAGGAAAATTGTTATAACAACATGTCTCTGACCTACAAACTCATTGATGGTATATATTTACAAGCACATGTCATGACCCAAGTGATCTTCTTTATGTTATATATAATGTTAACTTTGATTGAGTGGTTGTATATTACTATCCACACTATAATACTCCAAAAGTAAAAATAACTATCAAGAGCTCAAGGCTCAAAAATATATGAATGGTTTTAGGATTAACACAAACCATATCAACAACAAATTGTTCAGGAACTTATAATTACAACACCAAGAACTAGGTTGCATACTGATCATCTGTTCACAGGCTCTAAAAAAAACTTGGAACATGAGTGAAAACTTTAGATTCCCCCCCTTTCAAGGACAAGTGGTTCAAATTTCGACCATAATGTATATGATTTCCACAATGCATACAAAAATGAATATCAAAACACTGATATTTAATATGTCGCATCTTTTATCAACAAAAAAGAGGGCTTCTTGCAAATCCACCCTTCTACAATAATCCAACTCGACAATAGAAAATTTAAATGCCATAAACCATGTTGGATTTAACAAAAAATGCACCCACTTACAATCACAATTCAATTTCAACAGTATTTTATACTTACAAAAGGAACAATAGTAAGTATCACAAATTGCAACTCAATTCTGGATAGACACAAGTCTAGAATGCAAGAGTTGTATTATTCTTTAAAATTTTCTTGAATGAAATCATTTGTTTTTGTTGCACCGATAGGGCTTCGAAAAAACAAAACTCGACATTAATTGTTGGTCTGAGTGAAACTCTTGGGATGGTCAAACTGATCAATCCAAGTCATCAAATCCATAATCGTCTTTAAAAACATCGCTCATTATCCCGACGAATCAGAAATTATCAAGGCGTAATTTCGAAACTTGAAGTCTGAGATATCATCACTAAGTTCCCCCTCTTCAACTGAAAGGTGAGAAGTTTATACCATTAGATATAACCCCCTTGAAAGTGATAAAGGGTAATCAAATGTATACAAGTGGAGTTTGGAGACTCGATCTTCAACTCATAATACTACATCGCGCACTCCATCCTCGCCTCTCAGTCATCCAATCCTAAAAGAAATTACTATGTCCATCAATTGTAGAAATATCTCCAATCAAGTATGGTTGTATCTATGTAGAAATTCATCCATAAGACTGTTCCAATAAATTTTCTTCCAAACTCCAACTCTAAGTTCCTAACCATTCAAAATGAATAAGTTTCCATTGAATTTTCTTGTTCTTTTGACACCTTACTAAGAGATGATTGGTCTTCCCAACAAAAGTGTTGGTTGTGGAGCCCGACATGTTCCCCGACGAGGTCCTTGCAGAGCCAGCCATGTTTATACCCCATGAAGACTTTACACCTGTGAAGCATGTGTACACTCTTCCGCACACGGGAGGTAGATACCCTCTCGCTGGGTCTGGGGCCTATCCTGCCAGGGGGTTCGGGCAGTGGTCCCCTAAGGAAAATTTCCTTCTAAATGTATACTGTAATTTCATAATAAATCTAGAACTTTCATTATAATGCAGATCAATCATATAAAATGCTGTAGTTTTTCCCTAGAAGGCAACCATCTGCTATGAGGGAAATGTATTGTGGCTATGCATTATGGTGAGCATTGTATTCTGAGAGAGGATTATGAGAGAAAGAAGAGGAAGTTACAATGGGTTTTACAGGTTGTATCCTCTCATTTGTTGGATAATATAAAGGAAGGACTTGATACTGGTGGACGAGTCTACACCGGGTGAACCATAAATCGCACTCTATTGTATTGTATACTTTTTTTTTTTTTTTTTTTTATTTTATTTCTTTGTGATCCCATTTTTCTAACAACCGGTATCAGAGCTAAAGGTAACTTGTAGGAAAAAGAGGGTTCCCGGTTTGAGTGGGAGCAATGTCGAAGATGGAAAGTTTGTGGTCGATAAATTTAATCCACCAAACTAAAGTGCCAGGAAGATGTCAGGCTATTTATGTCGTGAAGGATCTATTCCTACCATTGGGCGGGAGTATGAAAGAAGTCGATGGCCATGAAGGAAGAAGAATGGGAGATTCTTAGAGAAAGGCTCTAGAACGATAATGGGTTGAGCCTGGCACCGTTGGTGGCTTTCAATATTTCGAAAAGAAAAGTGAATGAAGGACTGGATGGACGATTGCCATTAAACCGTATGAAAACCCTCAACGTGATAATAATAAGGTATTTCTAATGAAGAGATTATTTAATACGAAGATGTCGAAAGGTGGTCTCTGTAGATCATTTAAATAAATTTAATACTTGCTACTTAACTGCCTAAGTTCCGTAAAAAGGCGTGAATTTGCGGGATGAGTTAGGCCTTCTAATCTTGTGCTCATTTAAAGCCGAATGGATTGGTCATGGCTGTAAGTAACTCCGCTCCCTCGTTCAAATACTTAAAATTTGATGATGTTTTGGTGTTATCCTAGTGAGGAAATGCAACAAAAAAGCAATGTGTGAGACATCAAGTAATGTGTTGAACATGTGAATAGGGTAAGACAGAAGGATAGAGGAAAGGCCTGTGAATCCGCTTTTGGAATTCTAGGAAGGGAAGATCTAATTTGGAAAGATAGAGTAAAGAATTGTGGGAAGAAAGTCCGAAGAAAGACAGAGTCTAAAGAAACAAAGAGATGGACACAACAAGAGAAATCAATAGCCAAATGCAACAGATGTGTTACAAGATGCTTGATTTCTTTTGTAGATAATATTTCTAAGTCAGGAGATTCAGGGGCTTCATTTCTGCCACACCCCATAGGAAACATTTAGATTATGTTCAAGGTGATTTTGATAGGTTCATTGGGTGATGATGCACCACGCAAAATTGTTGAATGGAAAGGTAAAAATAAAGAAACTCAATGTCCAACGGTTGTTGAAAGGTAAGCATTACGTTCTAGATTTAAGGAAAATCCATCAAATGGTGGTTAAGGCGAAGGTTGGGTATCCATATTTATAGATAAGACGCGGAAGGTCATCAAATGATCATTGGTGATAGAAAAGGAGAGAAGGCAGGTTCCTTTGTATTTATGTACTGGTAATGTCAACTCTTCTATCTCTTTAGATTCTACAAGAGTGGATACAACACCTAAGTACTGTGGCTCTGACATGAGTGAGAAGGGTATGCGATACTTCACAAAATAAATTTGCTGCTAGATCTTAAAAAAATGATGATTTGGACTTCTGTGAGCATTGTGTTTATGGAAAACAAAAGAGAGTCAGATTTCTCAGAGTCAGAAAAGAAAAGAAGAATGAAAGTTTAGAGCTTGTGCATACAAATGTATGGGGACCAGCTCAGGTATCATATCTTGGTGGCTCTCGTTATTATGTTACTTTTATTGATGATGCAACTAGAAAAACTTGGTTTTATTGCATTCGACAAAAATATGATGTTTTTGATACTTTTAAGAAATGGAAAGCTTTAGTTGAGAATAAGACAAGTAAAAGTTTGAAGTGTCTCAGATAAGATAATGGAGGTGAATATTGCAACAAGGAGTTTGATGATTATTTTTCATACCACGGGATTCGTAGAGAG
The DNA here is from genome assembly GCA_010110895.2 of Picea sitchensis. Lineage (NCBI taxonomy): Eukaryota > Viridiplantae > Streptophyta > Pinopsida > Pinales > Pinaceae > Picea > Picea sitchensis. The sequence goes on along the minus strand of SNQJ01S0194820.1, from coordinate 196 downwards.
AAGACAGTTCCAAGAACACCAGAAGAAAATGGTGTGTCAGAAAGGATGAACAGGACAATCATGGAGCATGAAAGGAGTATGAGATTGCATGCCAGTTTTCCCTTACATTTCTGGGCAGATGTTGTAGATACTATTGTTTACTTAATAAATAGAGGACCTTCAAGCTCTTTGGATGGTAGAATTCCAGAGGAGGAAT
>SNQJ01S0194818.1:1251-17594 GCA_010110895.2 Picea sitchensis | reverse complement strand
CTTATTTATTTATTTATTTATCCCCCTTTTATTATTTACTTAATTATTTATTTCCCCCATTTTCATTTTATTAGTTTATATATTTAAATTTTTTATTTCCCTTTTCCCATGCTTAACTTATTGGTTTATAGTTTGTATATAATAAAATATGCATATTTATATTTTCATCCCTTTATTTTTTTTTTATAATAAACCTGGATATATCAATTAATTGACCATTAATGTATCTGTATTTTCAGGATCAAAGAGAGATTTAAGCGAAGGCAAACTAGTATAGGGGAAAGTAAATGTTTTACAAAAATGAACAAGGAGGATTTACGAGGAGGGATGGCGATGTGGTAAAGTGAACTAGACGAGTATATGGGAGATGGACACTGGGACATCCAGGCGATGGAGGTCAGTTTTATTAAGTAGACACGGATTAAGGAAGGGTGATGGTCTGAGTTTTGTTTTCTCTTCTCTTTTTTTTCTTGAATTTTCTGTTGTTAAGGCCACACTGAAATCCCCCCCCGGTTTCTAGAAGGTCTTAGGCTTAGGGTTTAGATTCTAAGCTAGACGTCAATTGGTTAAGGGTAATGCTTAAAGTTTTATTCAGGCACTGAAGACTTAGGGCTAATTAGGCTGACTCCATCAACCACCTTTATCGCGACGTGCCCTTCAGGTCGCGTGGCGGTACTTGCCAGTGCGCTTCCGCGTCATCAAGAGGTGCCACTTTCGCCTCTAAATTCGTTGTCGCGACGTGTACCAGGGATGCACCGTGCTCCAAAGGAGTGCCACTCGTGGCCCGAAGCGATTAGTGACCTCTATAACCCACAGGTCAATACTCCGCCGAGGTGAGCTAGTAGGAGACTAAGAGGCTCAGGAGGAATAAGGCCAACACTTGTGCATATAGAGAATCATCGTGACGGACTGTGGCTGTCGACCCTCATGGCATCGTGGATCACCTCGAACTAGGTAATCATTAACCTACGAGATCGAGCCAGTGCTAGCAGTGATGGCAGTGTTGTCCACCCTCTCCCTCAACCTCTACGCAATTGTGTGTGGCCCCTTTACTCCATATGTGAGTCAAATTGGCAAGCTATCGTCAAACTGCATCACCAATAATCATGAAATATGGTCATCAAATCATCAAAATCAAATCAACATCATAATAAACATATCATCCCAAAATCACACTCATTGACTTAGTCCGGAGTCCAAGGAGGTCTCTAGATGCCTCTGCATCCTTGAGGTTCGAAATCCTGCACACTTAGGAAAAGCGAGTCAATAGCACCCATCTACATGAATAGTAACACATCTATATCATCATCCAATCACATCATAATCAAATATATAGGTCTAACATCAAAGGGTCCAAATCCTTGCGAGCAAGTGTCCTCAAAGAATAAGTGTCCTCCGTGCGCCAGAGAGGGATGCTACAAAGACAAAGGTAGATCTTCTGCAATGTGGAGTAAAGGTGGGTGAGGGTGCATGAAATGATGGTAAAGGAAGGACGCATAGTGGTTAAAATTGAGAAGGTGCATTGGAATCTTATGAGACTTGGCAAAAATCAGATTTGGAACCTCATTGTCACGATCATCCCATAAATATTCCCCAAGATAGGGTTATGTTCACATGTACAAGGGTTTCTCTTACACATGGATGCATGGGAATAAGCATGTGCATTTTCAAAGGAATGATAGTTAATGTCCACGGGGATGACATGGTTGAGGGTGAAACACTAGGTGAAATGGACTCCAGTGTTTAAGTGGAAAGAGATGGAAATTGTGAAGATGTAGGATTGGGGATAAGTCTATACATTGTTTTGTTAGATGGCCAATAAATAAGTTTGTGGACAACAGAGGTGAGATGTTAAGGGTCAATGAAATGTTCAAGGAACCACCCAAGTAAATGGTGATATGGGATGTGATAGGGGACACAAGTCATAAACAAAGGGATGGGGATTTTTATCATGAAAAATATCTAGACTCAAATGATATGCATCCAATGAGGTCATATAAAAGGATTAAACAAGTTATGTCTACAAACAAAGTTGCAAAATATCAAACAAAGATAGATGAAGAGAAATAAATCTGACTTTTGGTAGTGGATGAATGTTGTAAACAAAATTGTCTTCAACATGTGGATAGGAGGCCATTGCAGTTGCTAGAAGCGGTATGGAACACATAAATAAAAATGGCATTAGGGAATTTGTCTTGAATTCACTTCTTTCAAACATAGTTATGTCAAAAACCCATGGCCATGGCCTACCTCCTATTGTTAGAAAAGTAAAGGGCATGAGATTTAATGAGTAATATTATTTGAAAGAAAGCATGGTACAAGATACATAAGATTCCTCAAAGCACCTTCTATAACTACCAATATTATTTCTAGCATGGACATATCAAGCCATTCATGGTAACAACATATGCAAAGCCACGATGCACATACCGTGGAAGCCATGACATGCAGCATAATTGTAATGGATAATTGATTATTCACAAATAAACACATCAAGTTGAAGAGATGGAAGGTGCGCTCCTTTAAGTTTAGTTACCTTTTATTTACAAAGTTATTTGTTAAATGGGATCAATGAGGGCTCTTAAAAAGCTCAATTACCCATCAATATCACAACCAACAATGAACAAGATCTGAAATACTCATTTGAGGCGTGGCATTCTCAAGAATACCAACTTCAGTAAATGTATTGAATGTATTGTGTTGAAAGAATAGATGAAGTCCGCAACTACAAAGAGTTGGAAGAAAAGGCATGAGGTAGATTGAACAAACATAACAAGATTGTTATGTGTGGAAGATATTTCTACTATGCCCACAGAATTATGTCAGAGCAATTTCCAAAGGATTATTTGATAAGTATCCATGATAAAATGGACAAAACAAGACTTCAATCCCAAATCTACTTGTCAAATCGAAATCTATTGCATGAACAAACTTGGGTTTGTCATTGACAGGTATTCTAACACATGGGCATAAGACATGAGGGTTTGGTCATTTCTCCCTACCATGTATATATGGGATCACAATTTACCATTACATCCCTTATAAAGTGTTTGAGGGACCTTGAAGACCCACACCTTGATATGTATGGTGATTTGCTTTATGAGAGTGGAGTGCTAGAAACCCACTCTCAAATGCATTACTAGACAATGATATTTACTCAAAATGTAGAGTTTACAAGGATGATTTTCTATCTCATGGAAGATTAAAAAGTCATAATGTTGATTTTAAACCTCTTCCTCCACATTTGTGGTTACAGTTAGACAATGTAGTAAGTGATAATAAGAATCATTATCTTTTCATGTTTCTATCACTTTTAACTGCACTTGGTGTCTTCTTCATCACCATTGAGGGTTGGTTCTTGCTTGTGGGACACACTCCTGAAGACATAGATGGAACCTATAGAAGAATGTCTTCCAACTTGAAAAGTAAAGACATATATTCTTTAGCTGAAACGATGGATACATATCACATGATTGAAAAAACCAAGAGTTTCCATCTACATGATTGACAAGGTGTATGACTTCAAATGTCTCCTTAATGGATACATCAAAGAGGGAAAAAAATGCAATGGTCGGACATATTAATGTCCAATACTTCCAATTTCTTGTACTCGTGGTGTTCCAATTTTACAAAGGATCCATCATAGATATTGAGTGGCAAGAACTAGTTGAGTTGTGGAATATATAAGTGAGGAAGATTAGATGAAATCCACAATGGGAAGCCATCTTTCTTAGGTCCCAAAGAGAATTATGTCTATTTGAAATAACTAAAGGAATGAATAACATCATACATAAAAATGTGGAAAGACACTATTGACAATGATGATTCACTAATTGTTACAGAGGAATGGAAAAATGAAGTAGAGTATTGGGAAATAATTCTTGATATATTAGATGAAATCCATAAAATTCATGCAATAGTGGAAGGAAGTGATTCATCTTCTAAGGATTTCTGACCCAAGAATAGACAAATTGTCAATGCTAATCATAATGAACTCCATGTAACCTCAAGTATTATGGATGGGTATTTTGATAATGTGATAGATTAACTAGTATATGTTGGACCCAAGTGCAACAAGCAAGAGACAACATTCAATTCTATGATTGATCTTGAGAAAGGAAAGATGTTGCTAGTTAGATTAGGAAATGAGGATGAAGGGGAGATGATTTAGATGGCAAAAGCCATCTCAAATATCTTCAAAGATGATCAAAGTGAGACTCTTCATGTAAAGGTTGATTGGTGGAAGCCTAATTTAGGGAAATACAAGGGAAAAATATTAGAAGAATATTGGGTACCAAATCTCGATGACATAGAACTTGGATCTATTCCAATTAATACCATTGTTTGGGGATGGATGCCAAAGAAAGAACATTGCGAGAAGACCAAGATAAATAAATTTGGTGTAGAAGTTGTACTTGCTCTACTTGAGCAAATACCATAGATTATGTGGAGATGATTCATAAATGTAATTTTGTCCTTTGAAGGATATACTAATATACATGAAGATACACTTTTCAATGTTTGTTGTATATCAAATATTCTCTTCATATATTTTTTTGAGTTTTATGTTATTTAATACATATATGCAAAATTTTGGTTGAACTTCAATGTATTCATGTGATGATACTTTATGCAAATTACGACACCATTCAATATTTAATTTTTCAATGCTTTGTTTAGATCAACATAACTTCTCACTATATCAAACTTGCATAATCAAATCCAATAATGGACTTAAAAACATTTTTCTAGACTTGGTCTATAAAACTATAGTGGAGTAGCTAATTATTATTATTTTCAATATAAAGCGTTTAAACACTTCATGAATAAATGCTAAACACTTGTATAGTATGAAGTGAGTTTTCCCTAATATTCCTAATTATATTTGATATAATCAAATTGTACTACTCTGTTACATTCTAATTCATAATAATTTGATTTTGATAGCTAAATAACCTGCTAACTCTAAAGTGGTGTGAACATTATACTAAACATAGATAAAACAATTACTTAGTGTCTATTATCAAAATACAAACACAATTAATACGCCTTTAAACAACAAATTTACTGGGAATAAATTTCTTACACAAACTATTATTCATAGGTCAATTCTTATAATACAAACACGATTAATATGTCTTTAAACAACAAATTTACAAGGAAATAAATTTCTTACACAATTTATTATTTATGAGTCAAATCTTCACGAATTTTTCTTTAATATAGAAATATAAATATCATTGATATTAGAAATTATGTAAGGAATCTAATTTTTAGAGGAATATTAAAAATCGAATTGTACTACTATGTCTCTATTCTAATTTTAATTGATTTGATTGTTAAAATGATTAATAATAGACAACCAACACAATATTAACATCAATGCAATTAAATAACTTTATAGGTAAGAAATTCCCGTATATCAATCTATTATTAATGAAGTATAATAATAAAACTATTAATAATAAACAAACACAATATTAACATCAATGCCATTAAATAACTTTATAGGTAAGAGATTTACATATATTAATTGATGAATAAATGCACTGAACACTTGTATATAATTATGAAGTGAGTTTTTCCTAATATTCCTTATTATATTTGATATAAATCAAATTGTATTGCTATGTTGCATTCTAATTCATAATAATTTGATTTTTGATAGCTAAAAACTTGCCAACTCTAAAGTGTTGTGAACATTCTCAACATAGATAAAACAATTACTTAATGTCTATTATCAAAATACAAACACAATTAATATGTGTTAAATCTAATACATAATAATTTGGTCATTAGCTAAATAACTTACCAACTCTAAAGTGGTGTGAACATTATACTCAACATAGATAAAACAATTACTTAGTGTTTTATCTATGTTGAGTATAAAACAATTACTTAGTGTCTATTACTTAGTGTCTAGTGTGAATAAATTTCTTACACAAACTATTATTCATGAGTCAATTCTTGATAAACTTTTCTTTAATACATAAATATAAATATTAATGAAAATAGAAATTATGTAAGGAATCTAAGTTTTAGAGGAATATTAAAAATCAAATTGTACTACTATGTCTCTATTCTAATTTTTAATTGATTTTGATTGTTAAAATGATTAATAATAAATAATAAACACAATATTAACATCAATTTCATTAAATAACTTTATATGTAAGAATTCTCGTATATTAATCTATTATTGATGAATTATAATAATAAAACGATTAAATCTATTAGTCATAAAGAACGAACACGATATTAACATCAATGCCATTAAAAAACTTTATAGGTAAGAAATTCTGGTATATTAATCTATTATTGATGAAGTATAATAATAAAGCGATTAAATCTATTATTGATGAAGTATAATAATAAAACAATTAGTCATAAAGAACGAACACAATAATGTATCAATGCCATTAAATAACTTTATGGGTAAGAAATTCTCTATTATTGATTAAGTAAATCTATTATTGATGAAGTATAAATTTCTTACACGAACTATTATTCATGAGTCAATTCTTGATAAAGTTTTCTTTAATACATAAATATAAATATTAATGATAATAGAAATTATTTAAGGAATCTAAGTTTTAGAGGAATATTAATATGTTCTTTCAATATAATATGTTCAAACACTTCATGAATAAACAATGAGCACTTGCAATATCTAGTTCACTCGGTTTAAATCAAATTGTACTACTATGTCACTATTCTAATTTTTAAATGTTTTTGATTGTTAAAACCATTAATAATAAACAAGAACACAATATTAACATCAATGCCATTTAATAACTTTATAGGTAAGAAATTCCTCATATATTGATTTATTATTGATGAAGTAAACCTAAATCTATTACTTAGCTTTTAATACAAAATATAATGTGTGGAAATAAATTTTGTTTCTATTCTAATTCATAATTTATTTTGAACATTACAGGGTAACCCTAGACTTAATAATGAAATATTTTCTCTTGTGGACTTTAAAATAAGACCATCTTCCTATAATAAAATATAGTAAACACACAATATTAACATCAATGTCATTAAATAAATTATATAGTAAAAATTTTCCGTTATATTAATCTTTATTGATGAAGTAAATCTGATTAGCTTTTAATACAAAAATATAAATAATAATGAGAATAAGTACATTTGCTATTTTAATTCATAATTTATTTTGATCATTACAAGGGTAAACTTAGACTTAATAATGAAATATTTTCTCTCATGGACTTTAAAATAGCACAATTTTCTATAAAATATAGTACTCAACACAATATTAATTACTATGACAATAAATAAAATTGTTATAGTAACAAACACATTGGTATTATGTCATTCAATTAATCCAAAATAAAATATAGTACTCAACACAATATTAATTACTATGACAATAAATAAAATTGTTATAGTAACAAACACATTGAATGACATAATACCAATGTGTTTGTTACTTTGACAATAAATAAAATTGTTATGGTAACAAACCCATTGGTATTATGTCATTCAATTAATAGAAAATGGTGTCAATCTCCTACACTACTATAGTAACTCAACGGAATAAATTTATATGTGAGATTTTTTTCAAAAATCTATTATTCATAATGTAATCTTGATCTACTTAGGTTTCAATAGAAAATATACATAATAATAATAGAAATAAATTATGTTGTTATTCTATTTTATAATTGATTTTGATCATTAGGAAACAATAAACTTCTTAATAAGTAGTAACTCTTATATAATATTTTCCTTTGTCCACTATGAAATGTTGTCAACCTTCTAATATAATAAAAAATAGTACTCAATATAGACAATATTACTTACTATTTCCATAATCAAAATTGTTATAATACTAAGAAACACATTGATATTATGTCATTAAATGACTTTTACATAGGCTACTCTAAAATTGTGCCAACCTTCTACTAGTATACTAACTCAACACTAGTTGGTATATTAAATTATAATTAAATTGATTAATAATAGTAGAGACACATTGTTAATGTCATTAAATAACCTTAATCAACTTAGATTTTAATAAATTATCAATGTAATAGAAATAATGGGAATCAAAGTCTAAGACTTAAAGATTTGTTCAAGTTTATGTAAATTTGATTTTGTATGGTTTATCATAATAAATTTATCACAAAATTGGTGAATATATACATTCAAAGTAGTAAATCAAGCAATTTTATAATTCCTCACTTTGGAAAACACAATCTTGCTAATTTAGCTCAAAATTCCAGAGCCATTATTTATGATTTAGACACACATGTCAAGATGTAACCAAATCGAGATCCACTTACCTTTCACTAGAAAATAAAAATAAAAATAATGGAGTTATAGTGATACCTTTATAACAAAAATGGTGAATATATACATTCAATCTAGTGAATTAAATGATTTTCTAATTCCTTATTTTGAAAAACTCAATCTAGCTAAGTTCTAAAATTCTAGATCTGAATATTTCCAAATTTAATGGAATATGTGTTATATGGTGGTGATTGATGTTCCATAATATTGGACAAAAAATGGTGAATATATACATTCAAAGTAGTGAATTAAGCGATTTTCTAATTCCTTATTTTGAAAAAACTCAATCTAGCTAAAGTTCTAAAATTCTAGATCCACTGAATATTTCCAAATTTAATGAAATATGTGTTATATAGTGGTGATTGATGTTCCATAATATTGGGGCATGCTATTATCAAGGATCTGGTCTACCACTCTTGGAGGATTCCATAGAATGGAACTTACTCATGCTTATATTCCCATGAAATATGGTACCTTTCAAGTTATTTATAACCGATGAGAAACCAAGGAATATGTAATATAGTGGGACCATCCTAACTACATCAACGTGAATGAATTTGATGAAGGTCCACTGCCCATTGAATATGACGCTCATGATCTGTCTTTCATGTAGGAGGGTTCTGTAGATACACCGCTTCCAGGAACCCAGTAATTTAAAGAGAAGATAGCTAAATTTCAAGGGAAGGAACCAAGACCCTTAAAGATATTGAAGAAATAAGAAGATAAATGGGATAAAGAATGGCATAAGGCTATTAAAGATGTAGTCAACACAAATTCACCTTCGCACCCCTACATCAAGAATATATTTTGTACCCTTACATCGAGAATATACCTTACATCAACTACAGTGAAGGAATTCTTGCATTATTGTGGGATAAGAGGAAGGGAAATCCCAAATATGATTCGAAGAATAACAACTCTTGTCTTAGCCCTTACATCATCAAGAAGAAGTTTGAGAAAGAGAAATACTACTTGTCAACTATGGACGGCAGAAATATGCCATTACCAGTGGATGGGTCTCTTCTCCAACCCTACATTCAAGGTACGTGACTTCTTCAGGGCCTAGGTCCCATGTAGGTAGGTAGTTCATATTTTTTTCTTACATTTGTGTCTTGATTGCTCATGGTAGTTTAGCTGCATTTTATTTTTCTCTACTTGCATTTTTGGTTTACATGCTTCTCTTTTATCATATTATATGAAAAATACAAAATTTTATTTTCTATATTAGTTGTTATTTTTGAGATTTTGATTTTTGATATATATGAGAAAAGGGTAAGTGAGCCACCCTAGATTTCACAATTTAATGTTTCAGTTTAGGCACATTTCTAGCTAGGAGATGTTGAGGTTCTCATGCACTCTACGGTGAGTACATGTCCCCGAGTAGGATCCATATGTTATCCCCAATATCTAGGGATAACTAAGGAGATGATGTCTCAAGGCCCTCAAGTTGCAGAAATGGAGTACCGAGAGATGGATGACTAATAGTGTCCACGTGCACAGACAAAGACCCGCTTCACCACCACACATCCTGGATTCATGATGATGGCATCAACCACATCAGATTGCTTCTAGAAGATGATGGTTCTTTCTCCATGAGGTACAAGTCAGGTATTGTGGTAAGTGTCACTTAATATTTGAGGCATTTGAGTATGTTTCATTTAAATTTTCTTTTCATTATAGAACATATGCTTGGAAATTATGCTTTTTGACATGTTTCACATTGGTGGTTGACATTGTGCCCTAGTAAGTGGTCACCCTTAGGGATGGGTTTTCTACTAGGAGGTCTCCTTGACAATTCATCATGCCATTCCTGATCATACTTACCATTTTTTGCACTTCACCCCTTTTTTGTCTCCTTATCTTTTGGGATTTTCAGGTGTATTGAACCAAGAAGGGATTGTACAAAGGTTTGTAGCTGGAAAAAGATATAATCCAATAATAAACTTTCTATATGTTCACTGAGGGATCCAGAGGACAATGAAATATATCTCATAAGAAACTGATGGGACCCATAAAAAATAACAATATAAAATGTCAACCACGGTAGAGCGTTTGTGGGAAAAAATTTCATTCTTAGGTAGAAGTCCCACATATTGTATTCAACATGGGGAAGCATAGTGTGACCATGGTAGAGTCAATGTGGGAATTTTTTTTTATGATTAGGTAGAAGTCCCACCTTGGATTCAACCTGAAAACATATCAATAATAAATGACAATAAATGGGCTTGGAAAAAGGATGCATTGAAAATGAAGGTGCAACACACCCTATACAAAGGCACCCATTAGTGAGACAATACAAACCCTTGTATGTCATGAACCCATTGCCCAAAAGTATTACCCCCATCCAATTCATATTCTCCACATGAATTAGAGAGGTTTCCACCTAGGAAACACTCCTTGAATTAAGGATTGATTCACCCAATAGGTCACCTTTTAAACCCTCCCATACCTAAATTTGGAAAATTGCAGAGGGTCTTTGAGCGCTTGTTTAATTTGACGAGGTAGTTTTTGATGTACACGATTAAGTGGCTCTTATATTAAATGTGATTTTTCTTTCCATGATGATTTAACTTGAGATGCTTGGAGGCCATACTTTTTGTCTTTGTAGGACCTTGTTGATAGATGTTTTGGAGGAAAAAGCCTAGCTGGGCCTTCATTTGGGAAAGAAGCCCACCGGTTGGATGTCATGGCTCAGACCTTGGGATAATACAGGAGATGAAAATTGCCTTTGGAGGAAAAGGAAGAGACCTTGGAGGACCTCACCTAGCCCTTTAAATCCTAATGATTTACCTCTGGAGTCTAAAATGTCATCGTGGAAGGCTTGACGTCACCCTAGGGCTAGGGTTTTGGTGGTGATGTGATGTTTGATGGATACTTGGCACATTTGATGAGGAATATCCCTTGTAAATTGGAAAGAAGACCCTAACACATGAATGGAATTAATTTCGATGCCCAACGATTTCATGCTCAAGCTCAATGTCTTGCCAAAGTGACCAAGACGTCACCCTAGAAGGGGTTGACGTCACATTTTTAGGGTTTTCTTCATGTGCAAGATCAAAATTATTTTTTTAAGTGGAAAAGTAAAGGGGGTTGGCCTCCATACCTTGTGGTTTACCCTAAATTTATGTGGAAAAACACTTTTAAGGAGTTTTGTAAAAATAAGGATCAATTTAATTTCATTTTAACATAGCTCTCTCATGAACAAAAGACTACTTGGCTAAAATTTGCGCCCTACTTGGGAAATTTGGATCATCTCTCTCTTGTGCAACTATATTATGGTGTTTTCTCTTGTTATATTGTGGATATAAGGTGGTATGCACCTCTTGGAGACTTTTTCTCTTTCTTATGGATGGATATTGCTTGGTAAACTAGGGTTTGATCTTGTTATTGTATGAAATTAGTAAGGAAATTTCTGCATTTGTTGGTGTTTTCTTCTAGTTTCATTGATATTCTTGTCTAAAACCCTTGGAGGAGTATAAGAGCATATACCATCCACCAATTTTCATATTATTTTCTATTTGAATAACCATTTTTACAAGGTTTCTAGGAGGAGTAAAATGGCTTACACCCTCCTAGCCTTACCTTAGTTGGTTTTGCATGCTCTAGGGAGTAGAAGAGACTACACACCTATTGATATTGTGTATCTAAATCTTACATCCAATACTCCATTTAACCAATAGATACAAAGAACTAATATGAAAATTGCATTGGAGAAATAAATTACTTGCATTGGAAAGCGTGATTTTATGAAATATTCAAATTGTTTGAAGTGAAATCAATTGTTTTCCTTAATATCTTGCTTGAGACACTAGGTAATTTTTATTGGTCAAGGATAGCTTATTTATGTAATAAAATTTAAATCCTACAGCCATTAGGGCTGCAACAAACACATTTAAACTTCTTTCTCTTACTCACCTTTCAACCGTCAGAATTTGCTAAGAAGTTGCCATAATAATATATTACTCATTGTGCATATTTTGGGTGGTTTACTTGTGATTTTTTATGATTGAAATTTGCAGCTGTAGAAAATATTTTCTATAGACATAAGGATGTTATAAGAAATCTATGAAAACACTATCTAGCAGCCCTCTTTAACCATCAAATTTTGTACTTGAATATTGGAAAGTTATCTACTGATTTAGTGCTTCATTGTCCAATAATTATTCAATAATTTTGATGGTTATTTCTATAGTAAATAAATGATTTCATTGTTGATATATATATATATATATATATATATAGAGAGAGAGAGAGAGAGAGAGAGAGAGAGAGAGAGAGAGATTTGTTTACTTCTATGATTTAGGACATCAAGCTTCACTTGCTTGTCCATTGGAATATTGGGCTTGTATGCTTGTCTTTCTCTTGTCTTGAGTAGGTACATTTCTCTTCTGCAGGTACTTGAGCACTTGGAAACCATTAATAATCACCAAGACTTGTTTACAATCCATTTTCCACTTCTTATCTTGAATGATAGGGGCATCATCTTCCATTACTCCACTCTCCATTTCATATCCCCCTAGGGTCACCCAGGATACCCCCCTTGTGTAGGATTTCTCCTTCACTAAAGTGAGGGGAGTGCTTACCTAAGGTGACAGTGGGTAATTATTCCGATGGTTCTCTCCATATTATGTATTGGGTTGATATTTTCCCAACGTACAATTTGTGTGATAACGGGAACAAAGAAATCAAATTTGTTTACTGCATTTGTCTATGATGACTTGTCCTTGACATCTTGTGGCTAAATCAATTTTGTTCGATGAATGTATCTTTGCTAGAGATGACACCTTTGGAAAATATTCTTTCAAGAGAGGGGATATTAGGGATTGGGTTCTACATAATGGTTGTTTCATGCATTTCATAGGCTTGCATCGAATTCTTTGTTGTAATAGGAATTATCTTGTCAGAGTGCTGACAAGTAAAACTTATTCTTGGTGAAACTTGATTAAGAATATCATATATAACTTTAACTAAGACTAACAATAAAAAAATTATATTTATAAACATAACATCTCATGTACAAATTTAATAGAAAGGTTTGTGCATGTGTCATGCTTATTGTACTATTTGAATTGGGAATTTAGGAAGTTCAAGATGATGATTTCGATAGTTCTCAACTAGTATCCAATGTTGTGTTCCACTATTACTTGAACAAATAAAATGTCTTTGAACTGGTTGAGATTGACAAGCTTTGATATTTGTAACCCGTGGATAACCAATTTGTTTTTCTAAATGGAATATATTGATATAAAAATATTTACAAGATAAGCATAACATCTCATATATAACTGCTCGCACGGGTGTAGACGGATTGGCAAGTGCCGTGTAAATGGAAGGAAATTTGTAAAATGAAGTCTCATGTTCGATTCTCACCCGGATTTACTCGTGTGCCATTCTTGCGGGCTGGGTGGTTGCACCTGGGGTTATAGTGGTAGCCGATGGGGATCAACCCCGTGTCACGCGAGTACGAGAACCGCGAGTTGTCGATTCCCCCAGTAAAAAAAAAAAAAAACATCTCATATATAACTTTAATGAAAAGGTTGTATGTGTTGCATTCTTGTCATAATTTTTGTATTAGGTGTTTAGGTTGTAGCTGGGGAATGTCATATCAAGACTATTGGAACCCTTTACATATTGCTTGAATTCATCATGTTTATATTTGGATGAATTTACATAGTTAGTGAAAGTAATAAAAAGAGTATTCACATACTTACCATAAGACTTAAAAACATTTTGGGGTACATTAGTGTCATTTTCATAACTAGTGAAGGTTTGCACAAAAAAATTGATCTATGATTTTACACTCTTAAGGGAAAAAAACTAAGAAATTTTGGAGCATTACACCATATATTGGAATATTTATTAGAAACATATTAATAAGCATTTTTTCTAAATGTTGAATGGAAGCTTGCATTCTATATTGAAACCCCTATTCGGGATCTTCAAGAATAAAAATACAACAATTATATGTTTATATATATCTATGATGGGGGTGTTATCTCCCAACATGTACTTGATGACAAAATCCCTAATACACAAGGTACAACCCAAGAGGGAACTACTAGGACAATAACCACTATCACCTATGTTACTCATCCTCTTCACTTTAGATTGGCTCTGCAATGTCTCAATGGGGGTATCCCTAGTAGGATGACTAAATATAAGAAATGGAGTACAAGGTGATATGGGAGTAACTTTAATAAAACAATATTTTTGTATTTTAGGAAATAAAAAGGGTGATGGAAGGAAATAGAGGTTAAAGTGTCATTCCAATAAGAAAAATGAAGTAAAGGGAGTATCTAACATGGCTTATTTTCTTATGTCTTATCAATGGAAGTAAGGCTAAAAGACTCAATGACCTCCCCTTTAAGCTTGTTGGAGATAATGCAGAAATTCTACTAGGGATCCAAAGGATCCACCTTTAACTAGGCAACTCAACTTTATCCTAAAAATTGAAGTTAATGAGCTTTCTATAATTCCTAGAGGATATGTAAAGTAAACTATCACACATTGAAGACTGAGATAACAAAGGAAAAAAGAGATGTTACCGCATGCAAAAATTCTTCCAAGTGGTATATTTTACCCTGCAATGGATCAAGTTGCTAATCTTTCTTATCTAGTATAAGAAACTACACCACTTCAATATTTAAGAACCAAAATATTTATGCACTCCACAAAGAAAGAGCCCTTATACATCACACATGCTCCAATAAATATGTGTCCATTAATCTCCAAGGAGAGGAAGCTCCAAAATTCCAACCATTATTACAAATGGAGAGAGCTACTCTTTAAATAGAGTCAAGCTCCATCTCATTTTACAATATACTAATAATTGTTTTCCTAGATCCACTAATCTCTCCAAGGAATACAATAAGTTAACATCTTCAATAACTTCATTACTAAAAGTAGCAATGTTTTATTGAGATCCACTTTATTCTCTAAGTATAATCAATAAAATATTCTAGGAAAATAATACAATAATTCTTCTCATGTAACCAACTCCATGAGACAATTCAACAATAATAAAATAAGGAATTGGTTATGTAACAATCTCCATAAAGCTCTCCAAGGTGAATTGTCCTATCAATATGGAATAAAAATGTATGTCATGTGGCCATAGGAACTAGGGTTCTCCCCATCATTGTAATAAATCAATCATGATCTCCAAAAATAATCAAATAACTCAAGTAATAAATGTGGGGTTCTCCTTAAACAAGTTGTCAAAATACGACGAAAATTTTCTTGCGATAGATTTTGAAAAGACCATAATTGCATCATTTTTTGTTAAGATTTCTATTATGACAAAATTTTGGAAATTTATTGGCCACCCTACATTTAATGGTATTGATATGGTAGAAATATAGGAAATATGTCAAAATGTAACTACTCTTGAAGCTAGGTCGCCCTCAAAGTATGCAATGAACCCTATATCTAGGGTTTGGAAACTCCTAGATCTTCTCCAATGTGGGACATATTCAACAATGAGTGCAAGAAAACTTATTCAATATGGATGTATCCTAAATATAGGGTATGGAACCATGAATAACATTCTCAAGAGACTTGTTTCATATCCCAAGGTGGTTGTCCTCAACCACAATATAAATAAGTGTGGAATAAGGCTCTAAAATGGTGAATGTTTCCAAAAATAAAGGTTTGGACCATGAGACCTCCTCCCAAGGTGATATGTCCCATCAATAAGCATGATAATATATGAAATGTAACCTCCAAATATGGAGCTATTAATCAAATGAGTTTAGTAACCAACAAGACACTCTAAAGTATAAGCAACTTTCTCAAGTGGACATGCGACTCTTCCAAGGTGGATGTCCTCAATATGTTGTGTAAGAAATACTTCAAGATGTTGATACTGAGTGGGGAGTGAATCGGTATCAAGTACAATTTAAAACCTTTTTCAACTTACACTTAAACCATTCAACTATATCCAATGATAGATGAACAATAGTATAAGAGTTACACCAATACACCACAATACACCATGCACAATATATGAGAAATAATCAATAGTT
>SNQJ01S0194817.1:0-17594 GCA_010110895.2 Picea sitchensis | reverse complement strand
GAAACAATATCATCATAAATGAAACAACTCAAATACCCCACTCCCTGACTCAATCCGGAGTCCAAGGGAGTTCCACAGATGCCTCTGCATCCACCAGGTCCGACACCCTGCACACTCAAAGAAACTGAGTCAGCAACACCTATCTAAACCAAGATAGTAAAAACATCCTGTCATATAACTCAAGGCATCATAATGAAAGAAAAGTTCTATCATCATATAAATCCAGATCACTTGCGAGAAAGTGTCCTCAAAGAATAAGTTTGGTATGTGCGCCAGAGCGGGATGTTACACCTCGCCTGCTCTCTTCGACGACGCTATTCTTCCTGAACTTTTACTTTTGAATGCTCAAAGGATTCTTTTCCTTTTGCGCCTCTGCAAAGTCTTCCCACACACACGGTGTTGTCTCTCCTGAGCTTCTCACACGATCAGATCCATAAGGGATTTTATCTTTCTTCCCTTCTCCCTCAGATGGAGAATGTTCGGATGCCCTCCTGGCTATCCTTTTCCTCAAGAAACTTCTTGCTGAGTCAGCAGGGTGTTCAACAACTCTGTGAAGATCTCTCGGTGGATTCTTCCTTCAATTACAGAACTCAAAGAGTTCTCTTCTCCTCTTTCTGCACACTCACTCAGATGCCCTCCTGGCTATCCTTCCCCAGAATGTTCAACAGTTCTGTCTTCTCTACACCCTTTGCACCTGCTCAATACCCATTCGGCAGATCTCTCAGAATCCTCAATGATTCTGATTCTTCCTGAACTTCTCAACATAAGTCTTTCGTTGTGCACTCCTTGCACCTTCTCAATGCCCTCCTGGCAGAGCTTCAGAGAACTCCTCAGAGCTTCTGTCTACAAATGTGTTTCCTTCCACAGCCTTACCTCCAAGGTGTTCAGCAACCTTGAGGTCTTCACTGAGTTGTTGATTCCAGTTCTTGTGCCGCAGGACGTCTTCATCTGAACCCGCAGTGTTCAGAAATGCATCCTCTGTGCACGACTATCAAAACCCACAGCGTTCTGTCACACCCTTCTGGTATGAAGCCTCAAAGACCTTCACCTGAAATCAGACACACTCCTGCAAATGAAAACCTACAGTATACATCTACAACATACATTCATAGCATACAATGGAACACTCACGGACATTCATTTAACACAGAATACATGCAGGAAAAACTGCTCTTCTTGTATTAAAATGGAAAATGCATGTTTATACAAGGTGTTCCTGAGAACAGCCGGTAACAAGGTCTCGGCTCTTTTCTCTTCTTCTCTACTCGCAGATTATCACACAGCTACATCACCACACTTTTTTCCAAAATGAGATACGAAATCTCTTTTACCTGAGGGGGCTCTTCGAGCTCTTCCCTCCAATCTACCTACCCTATTCAATTACATTGAATCGGCTGTCTAGTCGAGCATCTAGATCTAGATCTCAGCCTTACAAACATTAAAGGCCTATCTACCTAATTCCTGCACAAAGGCACGACTTCATGGCTCAACAGCCTAAACAATTAAATTACATTGAATTCAAATAAAAGATGAGGGATAAGCCTCTCTTCAGCATTGAATGCACGTGCTTGACATGGCTGGTTGGCTGGCTGGCTAACATGGAGAGATTCTCCTGCATCAAACTATCACGTGTTGTCAACCCTCAAAATAAAAAAGTAAACATGAGGTTTGTTACATTGAAACTATAAATTATTACATTGCACTAGATAGAGAATAAATATATAGAATACTTCTCACATAGAACACAAGCAATAGAAGGGTTACTCACCCTTGTGCATAAAGAACCTCAGATTTGCATTGCATCCTTCCATCACTCACTAGAGTTGAGATTTACCAAAATCATCAGTTGTATACAACGGAGAGGAAAAACTGTGTTATAGGAATAAAGGGGAAACTACAAAGAACAAATTTTACCTCAAGGCCCTAGCTAGAGGAGTAAAAATGGACGGTACACCCCATAGCTCTTCCATGTGAAGTCAAAGGAAGTGGAGAGCCCACATTGGGCGTTTTATCCAAAGTGTTAGTTCTCGAGGGTACTGAGAAGACATCACATTTAATGGGATGGACAAAAGTAGATTTCTACAGGCTAGAATGAAGTAGGTTCAGATCCGACCTATCATCCACCACAAAATGGTTTTCGAACCACTTAAATTCTAGGTTATGTTTAATCCTAGATCTAACCCTAGATCGAGAAGACCGGTTTATCAATTGAGTAGGGTTACTACAAAACTATAAGGTGTCTTGTGCTACACGTCGAGGTTACTAGAAAACTATTGCAGTTGTCAAGAGCCAATTCTACTAGCCATGAATGAAGAAGGAGGTTCTTGATTTTATTGCTAAGTGTTTGGAATACCAAAAAGTCAAGGTTGAGCACAAACACCCAACAGGTCTTATACAACCACTACCCATTCCTAAGTAGAAGTGGGAAGTTGTAAAAATGGATTTCATCACCAAGTGGACTAGACCAACCAAGCAACATGATTCCATCATGGTGGTGGTGGAAAAGATTACTAAACATTCCCACTTTATTTTAGTAAATTTCACGCACAAGGAAATCTAAATTATTGATATTTATATGAGGGAAATTGCTCGATTACATGGTATACCCAAGACCATTGTGACTGACAGAGACCCAAAATTTACCTCAAATTTTTGGAAGATATTATTGAAAGGTTTTGGGACTAATATGAACTTTAGCACAACCTATCATCCAGAATCAGATGGGAAAATGAATAGATTAAATCAAGTGATTGAATATATATTAAGGATGTATGTGATGGATAATCCATCCAAATGGGAGAATTACTTGGACTTGGGGGAATTTTCTTATAACAGTGGATATTAATCATCCTTAAATATGAGCCCATTTGAAGCTTTGTATGGAAGAAAGTGCAACACACCAGTGAGTTGGGACAAACTAGAAGACAGAGCAGTGTTTGGGTGATAATTACTCAGGGAAATGGAAGAACAAATGATGAAAATAAAATAGAATATAAAGGATTCCCAGGACATGAAGAAAATCTATGTTTATAAAGACAAAACCCATAGATAATTTAAAGTGGTCGATAATGTTTTCTTAAAAGTAAAGGCCAAGATACCTTCCCTAAAATTTGGAAATTGTTCGAAGCTGGAATCTCATTATTCTGGGCCATTTGAAATCCTAGAAAAGATTGGATTTGTAGCATACATTTTTTCTTCACCCGCATCAATGAATATTCATGATGTATTAAATGTATCATTGCTTAAAAAGTATGTAAATGATGTTAATCATTTCATTGATTGGAATGTGATTTAGCTGGAATAGGAAGGAGAATTTTGAGTGCATTCAGTGTGCATATTGGATCGAAAGATCAAGGAGATCTAGAATCGAGCGATAGGGATAGTAAAGTTCCAATGAACCTAGTACGGTCTTGAGGATGTAACTTGGGATCATGAAGACACTATGAGGACAGAGCATCGACATATTTTAGAAAACTGTTAAATTTTTTATTGTATGTGTGTATATATTGTACTAAGGATAATGCATAAATAAGGGGGAGGGGAATGTAATACCCCTAGGCCAAACCCAAATTGTACATATAATTGTAAATGAACATGTAGGCTGTTGAGCCAAGATATTTTGTGCCAGGTTGTCGATGTTGTTATTATGCCAAAGAGCCTAGATTATAAAGGGAATTGAGCCTATTTTTGTAATATGTAAGCAATCATATTATTTATGAAAACATGTTGTTTCTGCAGACTAACCACATAGAAGTTTATTGGGTGATAAACTCCACTAGAAAGGGAAAGGAGGATAAGAGTATAGGAAGGGGCTAAGCTAGGGGGATTAATCCCAGTGGAATATTATAATATTATTCCTTAAATCTAAAGTAATGGACACGGGATTCCCTTGGAGTGCCAAGTGTCTTAAAATACACATGTATATATATAATTGTGTATATAGTGAAAAGGGGGGTTATTTTTAGGAAGGGAACTATTGTTTCACAGGAGGACGATGCTATTTGTACCGCAAGGTACTAGACTATAACAAGGAACCTGTACTTGTACTGTTAGCGTGAGATTTGAATGGAAGAAGAGGTTTCCAAGTTGTATTATGGAAGAGGCAATTTGTGATGCCAGTGAATAGTTCTCTAGAATAGAAACTACTCAGAGTTGTTACATTACGCATTGGAAAATAACTACGGGGCTCTTAGACATCCTATTCATCCTGTTGTTGAATCCCTAGAAGGGAAGTGGCTCATCCAAGGGACTGTTGAACAAATAAGGGGCACACTTCCTAAGGTGGGACAAGCATGTGGGGAATGAAAGACTGTAGGCTAGTTGCAGTAGTTAGCACCTTGGACGGAGAAGGTTTGTTGCTTATCAGTCCTTAGACTGGCTTAGTGCTCCATTTTCCCTGGTAGAGATTAGACCCAGGTCATTGGTGACCTGCTTCTAAGAGTTATGAGCAGTGCGGTCTAAGGCTAGGATGAATGTGGAAGGTCTTCATGTAGCTGGTGTTTATTTTCCTGACATAAGTGTCTTTCATGTGCTTAATTCAATTATTGTGTGTGCGCAAGTATGGTTTTTCTATCATGAATTCTTTGTTGTTAAATTTTGTATATGAATTTTTATGGTAGAATGCATGTTGTTAATATTTCCCCTTAACTATGTCCATATGCAAAACTTTTTATTTAATTTAATGATATCATAATTTGTAATGATGCAGTGCATGTTCTAGCTTAGGGATGGGAATGTTACCAAAGCATTTTTTTGAGTCCCTGATAATGGAGTTGTTACAACTTGGTATCGGAGTTGATAAGATAAATTTTTAAGTGGTATAGCCCATCATGGTGGCTAGCGATGTTACCGTTATTTATTGTCAACAAGAACGCACATGCATTCTTATTCCTAATAATGAGCATGCATTTTAGGAACACACATGTGATTACAGAACGTGTTTGCATTTGTAAAGTGCATGCACATTCTTTTGAATTCATTTTTTTAACAGGATTGCCAACTTTAACGTACATGTATGCTGACTTGGTTTCCCTGGATTTACATTTGGGATGTTAAACCTAGTGGTTTGGTATGAAAATTGATAAACACCTCCATTTTTTGAATACCACTCTATATCTTTATTTGTGTAGATACACACACACACACATGGAATCTGCATGGGAAACTATATTTTTGACATTATTTTTTTGTAAGCTACAAAATTTAGTTATCGACGAAACTAAAAATATAGATAGAGTTACCTATGCATATTCCATATGTGTGTGTTTGTGTATCTATACACACATTAATATTTACTTCTATTTTTAATGTATTTTTTTCTTCGCATATATCAAAATACTAGAATAGATACCTCTCTTATTTCTACTATAACATTTTCTTGACTTAATGATTTCTCAAATGAGTGATATGTCGCACTAGAGGGCACTGATATCTAAGATATAAAAATAAAATAAAATATTTTGATCATGATAAGACCCTCTTATCCATCTTGAACAAAAGGTGTTGTAATTTCAAGGATATATAAACTTTCAAAATTTTAAAAAATTGTAAAATCAATATTATAAATTTAAAAAAAATACACCACATGACTAGAAGAATGACTTCTCTACAATTATACAATTTTTTGGAATGAAATTCCATCACTAAGGTACTCATCACTTACACAAACAAATACATATACCTTATATTTTGTTGGAAAAATAACATACCACTAATAGAAATGATCCAATTTCACATAGCTATTCACAGTTTGTATGAAAAAAAATTTCATGTTTGGAAATATAATTCAATTTACTACATTTCATATTCTTATATAATATATTTAAATTCATTGT
Source organism: Picea sitchensis (assembly GCA_010110895.2). NCBI lineage: Eukaryota > Viridiplantae > Streptophyta > Pinopsida > Pinales > Pinaceae > Picea > Picea sitchensis. The sequence continues at coordinate 11,760 of SNQJ01S0194817.1, read as the reverse complement.
AAAAGTACCTTGAATAATCCCTCCAAGTTAAACAATTGTTTTTTCCATGTTTGCATGGAGAAACAAAAATTTCCTAAGAAAACATAACTTGTTGATAATAACCTACTCAATCAAAATGACCAAATGACATTAACATTGAGTCTCAACAAAACTCTAAATGATCACGTTGTTCAATATTTATCTTCTAGAATAAGTTCATGCATACTACAATTTCTAGAGAACATATAAGAGATGTGATGTACCATAATGTGTATTTTTTTAATGGAAGATATTAAGTTGAAAATATCTTACAAGTTTGGAGACTACATACATTTATGTCATACACTGTGTTATTTATTGACTATTCACATCAACCATCATAGATTTAATTTCTATTGCAAAAATTATTGTTTCATGTGACCAAGATGACATCAAATATGAAATCACTATCCAATATGTTGATATTGAAAATGACATTGCAGTTTGTAAATATTTTTCCTTTCAAAATTGTTTCCAATTACCTACACATTGTGAATATATTGCACCTCCATTTTAGGTTTCATAGAATTTGAACGTATGCCCACATTGTTAAAAACATGTAAAGTGCACTTCCTTTTTGTGATGGTCTAGTTAAATGAAAGATATAATGAGCTTTGCCTCCAAATAAATAAATAATTGGCATCAAAATATCCGATCATGTCACTCTTAAAAATTGATGTAAGAAATGGATCAAGAGGTTGTTGGAGAATTCATTTCTCTTTAATTGTGTTTGTTGAAATTGAAAGGATGATTACAAAAAGAAATAGTTGTAAATTTTTATGCAATCAAATTTCCAACAAAAATTTCGTTCATTTTCCAATTTAATTTAACTTTTTTGAATCCTTTCATTGTTTTTCATAAGTTATGGATTTCCATTGTACACTATATCACAAAAAAAATAATAAAATCCATCATTATTCATTTTTTACTTCCAATGTAGGTGCATGGTGTGTTTAGAGAAAAAAAATATGCATTCATTTGAGATCATTTTTTGTAAATTTCGGTTACAAGATATTACTATCTCCTCCCACTTAAAGAGTTCCAAAGAAAACACACCTAAGAACTTGTTAAATTTTTTTGTAATACATATTTGGACAAACAAATACACAATTGAGGAATGCATTTTTTAAAACTAAAACAAGTAAGAACTAAAAACTCAATGTCACACGTGCTTCTAGATTTACTCGTATTATATATCTATTTGTAAAATCGTGCAAGTCCCTAAAAATATACTTACTATGTGTTCTATTTATTCTATATATGGGTTTACTTATATTGTACAATGAGTTTTTTTAGTGTATCATTGGATCACATATTTGTTTTCACGTTCAAATAAGGCTTGTGTTTAGGGAGGCAGACGCTCTCTCAAAGAGGGCCCTAAATGAAGTGGTAGGGAGACTCTCGGTATACCACTGTGATAGAGGGATAGAGAGTCCTATTTCCTTCATTAATATATTTGAATGATGTTGGTTGTCCCACATTGCAGTAGATAGTTGATAGTTCATTGAAAGTTTGATCGCTTGATTCACTTTCCAATCTTCTCTTCGCTTTGTTAGCCTTATCTCGGCTGTTCTTGATTGTAATGGTCCCCCACTGATAGTGCGTTGACCACGTTCCAAGCTTGCTGCAACTTACCTTGTAAACGAATTTATACCCTATATAAATTTGAGAAAAAAAATTCTTGGAAAAAAAAGTAAGGCTTGTGTTTATTTGTGCATCAATTGGTATAATACATATGTTGACATCTATTTTATAAGAATATTCCACGCTTATATAAGTCTCCAAATTGTTTTCTTCTTTGGTTTATTTTCAAATCGTATAATAATATGTTGACATCTATTTTATAAGAATATTCCACACTTATATAAGTCTCCAAATGGATTTCTTCTTTGGTTTATTTTCTATTTCATCGTATGTACATACACCAAATGTAATGTTCAAGTCATAATTTGTTATTTTCAACATAACCCTTTTTCTTTAAAAATACTTATTTCTCCATATTTGTTTGTTGGATATTAGTATCTTGACCTTGTGTATGTATTATCTCTTTAGACACCGTTGTCCTGGTTATAACAGCAAATGCGGAAAAACAAAATTCAAATATGATAATTAACAATCACATAGATAAGAAACAAATGGATTTCACGTGGTTCACTCAAACGTTGGGCTACATCCACCAAGCATAGGTATCGATTGTCTTATTATTCAGATCATGGAGAGTACATCAACTTCACTAATACATCTCTCACTCTGTCCTACCTCTCCCATTTTCCCCTACGAGCTTACATAAATTTATATACATTTACACATGAAACTGATTTATAAATGTAATCTCATCCATATTCTAACTTGGTCTAATTAGTTGCAACAAACACAAAATAATAGGAATTAAATCTGTTCTTGGAGAAATTCGTTGTCCCCAAATTCAACAATCTCCACCTTGAAAACAATTAACCTGGTACCTTGCTCCTTCCTTTTGTTCATCACCTTTTCTACAAGCCAAGAAAAGCCAAGCACCATCGTAGCTTCTCTAAAAGTACTAGTTTTGTGAACATGTATACACCGTTCTCTTTTGTATGCACTTTCTCAAGAGAGACTCCACGTTCATCGATCACATGTCTTACAAAATGGTACTTGATAGGTATATGTTTAGTTTTACTATGGTAGGCTAGATTCTTGGCCAAGAGAATAGCACTTTGACTATCACAAAGTAATTTTACTGTGTCCTGCATCCTTCCAAACTCACCAAATAAACCTTTCAAACAAACTGCCTCTTTGTAAGCATGTGAAGCAGCTATGTATTCTGCTTCTGTAGTGGATAAAGCAATAATGTTCTGTAGCTTTGACATCCAACTAATAGCTCCACCTACAAGAGTAAAGACAAACCTTGCAGTAGACCTTATCTTGTCCAAATCATCTGCAAAATAAGAATCAACATATCCACAGACTAATTCACAACCACTAATATAAGTGATACGGTAATCACTTGTTCCCCTCATAAACTGAAGCACCCATTTCACTGGTTCCCAGTGCTCTTTACCTAGATTTTCCATATATTTGTTGACAACCTCAACTGCATGTGAAATGTCTGGACTTGTACTAACCATCGCATACATTAAACTTCCTACTGCATTAGCATATGGTATTTGAGACATATATTCCTTTTCTTCTTTTGTACTAGGACATAAACTTGAACAAAGCTTAAATTGGCAAGCCAAAGGGATTGAAACTGGTTTCACATCATTCATTCCAAACCTCAAAAGTATCTTCTCAACATACTTCTATTGTGACACCCAAAGCTTACCATTCTTCTTGTCTCTAAATATCTCCATGCCCAAAATTTGCCTTCCTGCTCCTAGATCTTTCATATCGAACGTTGTGGCCATATGAGCCTTTAACCTGTTGATATCAGATATGATTTTGCTTGCTAAATGCATATCTCCAACATACACTACTAAGATAATGAATATGGCATTATTTAATTTCTTAAAGTAGACACAATGATCATACTCACTCCTTGTATAATTCTGGCTCACCATGAAAGCGTCAAATTTATTGTACCATTGTTCGGGCAACTGCCTCAAACCATACAATGATTTCTTGAGCCTACAAACAAATTTCTTGCTGCAATTCTAAATGAACCCTTCAGGTTGTTCCATGTAAATTTCCTCATCCAAATATCTATGTAAGAAGGCAGTTTTAACATCTAGCTGCTCCAACTCCAAATCAAGTAATGCAACTAATGCTAACACAATTCAAATTGAAACAGGCTTAACAACTGGTGAAAAAATATCATGAAAGTCAATACCTTCTTTCTGAGAATATCCTTTCACATCCAGCCTTACTTTGTACATTTCCACCTTATCATCAACACCCTTCTTCAGCTTGCAGACCCACTTGCAACCTACAATTTTTTTGTCTCTTGGAAGTTTTACCAGGTCCCATGTGGAATTCCTCTCTAATGCCTTCATTTCACCCTTCATTGCTTCTCTCCATTTATCACTATTTTAAACCTTCACAGCTTCATGATAGCATGAAGGTTCATCATCATTAGTACTTAAAGAAACTGATGAAACAAAATCACGATACCTTCTTGGAGTATTTATGACCCGCTTAGACCTCCTTAGGGAATTTTGTGGCTCATCCACATTCTATTAATTGTTATCATCAACCATGTTTTCCTCTGCATAAAACTCTTCATGAAAATCTTCACAAAATTGTTCATGTTCACTTTCATCTGTATTTGATCTGGTTTCAAACTGAATCTGTTGATACTTAGGTACTTCTTATTGTTTCATTTGAACATCTACATTTTATTTGATGAGAGATGATTCATCAAATATTACATCTCTGTTAATGGTGATCTTGTGGGCAGTAGAATCCCACAACCTGTACCCCTTAATACCATCACCATATCCAAAAAATATAATGCTTTTTTATTTTGGATCTAATTTAGAACGTTGATGTTTCAAAATTAGAGAATAGGCTTTACAACCAAAAACTTTAAGATTAGACTAATTACAAGGGTGAACTTTCCATACCTCTTCAGGAATCTTTCACTCTGTTGATGTTGATGGTGATCGATTCACCAGGTAACAAGTTGTAGTTACTGCTTCTACCCATAGCTCCTACTGCAAGTTGGCATTACTAAGCATACTCCTTGTTCTCTCTAGAAGAGTCTTGTTCATGCGTTGAACAACTCCATTTTGCAGAGGAGTATAGGTAGTTGTTTTATTCCTATCAATCCCAAACTCCTTGCAATAGTTCCCAAATTCCATTAACGTAAATTCACCAACATTATCAGTTCTTAAACATTTAATAGACCTACCAGTGCTCTTTTCCACTAAAGCTCTAAATTGCTTGAAAACTGTAAACACATCGGCCTTACTATTCAAGATATAGATCCACACATTCCTAGAGAAATCATCTATAAAAGTTACAAAATATGATGATCCTCCATATGAAATAGTAGGGGATGGTCCTTAAACATCAGAATGAATATAGTCAAGGATTCCCTCACTAGTGTGTCTTCCGATTTTAAATTTATGCCTATTATGTTTTTCATAGATACAGTGCTTGCAAAAATCTAACTTTAAAGACTTTACACTAGGAAGTAACTTGCGATCAGATAATACCTTCAATATTTGTTGGCTCATATGGCCCAACTGTTGATCCCACAGTCGCACAAAATCACTGTCATTCTTGGATATTGATGTTGCATGATATGACTCAGTTATTCCTTCTAACAGAAACAGGTTACCAACCTTTTTTGCCTTCATAACTAGTATGATTCCTTTGTAGAGCTTCATAACTCCAGCTTGAACAATACTCTTATATCCTCCAGTATCTAAGACTCCGAAAGAAATTAGGTTCTTCCTACGCCGAGGTACATGTCTCACATCAGTTAGTATTTTAGTAGTTCCATCAAACATCTTAATTCGAATTCTATCAATTCCCACAACTTTGCATGATATGTCATTTCCCATGTAAACAATTCCATCATCTATAGACTAGTAAGTAAGAAACGAGTGTCTATGAAGAAACATGTGATTTGAAACACTAGCATCTAATAACCATTGTTGATCATGAAGTGAACCAATACTAATTGATAAAACTTCATCAGTCATACATGAACCTGTTGTTGAACCTGTTTCAGTTGCATTTGCTTCCTTTGTCTTTTTTGGAGGGTCTTCTTTGGAGGCTTGTTGTCGCTGCCAACAATCCTTCTTCAAGTCTCCATATTTTCCAAAAAACCATCACTTAAGCATGTTCTTTCTTCCCTTTGACTTTGATTGAGAGAAATCCCTTTGACCCTGTCCTCTTTATTTAGGTCTGCCTCTGACCGTCATCACCTCAGATGTAAAGGTTTTTGAATTGGTTTTCTTCCTTGTTTCTTCAGACAACAGTGCTCCAACAATAACATCAAACTCAATACTTTATGTTGTGCTAAAACTAATAGAGGTAACAAAGTGATCCCATGACGTGGGAAAATAACACAAGAATGTAATTGCTTTGTCTTCAGAATCGAATTTCACTCCCATGCTAGTCAACTGGACTAAAAGAGTATTAAAAGTATTTAAATGATCATCTATTTCCGTACCTTCCTTCATATGCAAACTGTACAATTGCCCTTTGATGGCTTGTCAAGGATTTCGTCATATACAAACTTTCCATCATTGTCCACAAACCAACTGTTGTTTTCTCCAAGACAATGTTGAAGAAAACATCATCGGTTAAACACAGGTGTATGACACTCAGTTCTTTAACATCGATCTCATCCCAGTCATCAACTGTTATGGTCGCAGGTTAAGATCGTGCTTGAACTTCTCGATTTCAAATTTAACACTCTCAGTTTTCACCATTAGCAAGGGAAAAAATTCCAAAACCACTTCTTATAATAACCAACCCCTTTAAAAAATATCTGAAGGAATAATGGTATAAACTCTAAGAAAAAGTTTAATAAAAAAATCCTTTAAAAATAAAATTAAAATTCACCTTTTTAATTCCTCCACCTTTTACATGCAATATTTAATTCTAAATATAAACCTACATACGTTTTACTTCATAAAAAACACCTTTTTTACTTCATACTTTTACCTTTTCGAAAAACATGCGTGTGTTTTCTTACTTACTTCATAGTCCAAGGAGATCGACGCTCCATGGACTATTGAAAGGTAGCGCTAGCACTCCTTCACTATGAGTGCACAAGTTTTTATACACAACCATTTATATTTTCTTAATTCTTACTCTACGTTGTGTGCTTCAATATTAAAGGCCATTTAGCGGCCCGTCTTGTTCGAATGGAGAGCGTTTGATAAATGTATAGAAATTTCCGAGAGTGTCTTCCGATGTTATAGAAATGGAGAGCCTGGCTGATCAGAATGACTTTCTACTTAAAGCAAAAAACACTTGTTCTCCGGACTTGGTAATAACTAAACCTATATTTGGTGCGGTAGAAAAGATTCCGTGAATGAATGCGATGGAGTGATCCGGTTAAATGGTCATCATTGTTCATTATTCATGAGAGGATTAATGTTTTAGGGATTTGAAAGCTACATTCATGATTTTCTTTTTCTTGGTCGAATTGCCTACCCCGGATGCAAAGCGAGTGTAGTCATTCACGATATGTATTTCAGTGGTCATTAATTACTTCCACCATAAGTATTTCTTTGTTGACCAAATCCATTCGCCCGCATATCGAGAGTAGAAATTGTGCCTGCCATTAATTTGTTCAAGAAGCTATGGCTGTCATCCTGCTAGCAGCTCCGAAGAAATACAGCTCAGTTGACCAAATCCATTCCCCCGCATATCCAGAGTAGAAATACAAAAGTTAACGTGTGTAGATTTAATGTCATTTATGTCACAAACGTTTCAACGAACAATACATATTTTACCGAATCATATGTGGAAACGTTCACGGTAAATCTATGAGATTAAGAATTTCAAAAGTTTATGTTTAAGCTGCCATGTAATTTATGTATAAAACGTTTTCAAGGAATAATACACGTCTTCTAAAAAAAGCTATTGTTTACTTCGCGTAAATCTTTCTCACATACAGTAAAATCCTAATCAAGTTTGAATTGTTTTATATGGTTTATTCTAATGCTTTCATCATTGCGTTGAAATTAGGATCAATACCTTGTAATGTGTTATAATCCTTTAGTATGAACAATTCAGTACAACAAATTTAACAAGTTTATGAAAACTCTTTTTCATGTAATGTTTTACTTAAGATTTTATTATGCAAACTCTTTTTCATGTAATGTTTTACTTAAGATTTAACTCAATACAACAAATTTAATAAGTTTATGTAAACTCTTTTTCATGTAATGTTTTACTCTTTTTCATGTAATGTTTTACTTAAGATTTTATTATGCAAACTCTTCTCCATATAATGTTTTATTTAAGATTTTATATAGCTTAGTTTCCAAAGGGGTGAAACTATATTAATGTAGAGATCTTAGTATAATGAGTTTAAAGTAAATTAATGACAATCAAAATGTCATTTGATCATTTCCATATTTCATCATGATTATACACACTATAGTATCTATGGTTTTGGCATGTAGCAATCTAGAATAATGACAATCAAAATGTCATTTGATCATTTCCATATTTCATCATGATTATACACACTATAGTATCTATGGTTTTGGCATGTAGCAATCTAGAATAATGGATACAGTGTCCATGCTTAAAAAATCTATTCTTTATGCATGTTAATATTGAGTGTTTTCTTTCCAAAGTCATTGTTAGAAAAAAACATTTAAATTAAATTTAACATTTCAACATTGTTGGTGTATTGATTTTCTCAAGTAATTTGTTACATTTTTTTTTTCTAGAACACCTTGATGTCCATAATGATTTTATATGTTCCTTTTATGATTCATTAAATTTAATGTTTGTTTTTTGTGTAAATATATAGTATAATATTAAACATAATCGTATTAGGAGTTTTAATAATGTTGATCTTTAAAAACGAAGATTACTAAAATGTAATAGGACACATGGATATAATCTATCTCAAAATATCACTATAAACTAAATGAAACAATCGTAGAAACATGGTTGCGACTGAAAAATAGTGCATTGACAAATATAATCACAACATATGACTCTCAAATAAAAGGAGGAATGATGTAGGCATAATATTGAATGAATATGAGTACAATAACAAAGGTAACTATATATAAATATGGAAGACTTAATTTGGGAGATTGTACATATGGTTCATACCATTACCAATCCCCTAATTAATAGACCAATAATGATATACATCATTGCATAGTATCACACATACATGTCACTTCACTTGAAATAAACATGTTAGAGAGGAGACACATCTTAGAAGATATGAGAAAAATATGCAAAAAGAATCTGATGTATACCATTGTTTCTCAACATGTCTCCACCATAGCTTTTCCCACGATTCTTAAATAAAACAAAAAACAAAAAAAAAATTATCCATTAAAAAATAAAGAAAACCTACATAATCCACAATCCTTAATATAAACCCAATCCTTAATATAAACCTTGCAAAAATAAAATAACTTAAAAAGAAAGCATAACTATTAATAAGAAAAAAACACTCACATCTGAATGAAATGGTCTCACTATTCTACTTCCATTACAAATAAGCCTCAACAAAGATCGAGAAGAATGAGTCCTTGGAGTGTATCTTAATATAAGACTTAGAAAATGCAAAGACCAAACATTAACAAGACACATAGAGGAAGTTTTATTTTTTATTATAATGTTGAATATTTAACCTTTACCATTTTGTAATTTATATATTTAATGAGTCCTTGGAGTGTATTTTAATATAAGACTTAGAAAATGGAAAGACTAAACATTAACAAGACACATAGGGGTGAAATCACGAAGGTGGGTTACACTTTCGTGACAATCAGGTCTCCAAAATTTCGAAAAACATTTTTTCGGCCGAACTTATAATCTTTTTCGGCCGAAAGATATTATTTTCGGCCGAACTATTTTTCGGTCGAAAACATAAACGTCAAATCGAATGGTGCAATAACAACCCCCTCGATTTGCGTATACAAATTTGGTCAGACGGATATTTTTTTTCCGACAATAACTTTTCGGCCGAACAATTGTTCGGTCGAACTATATTTCGGCCGAAAAATAGTTCGGCCGAACATTTGTTCGTTCGAACTGTCTTTCGGCCGAAAGATTGTTTATATATTACGGACACATCGTCTGTTGAATGTTTTTGCAAAATTTGTGTTGTGGTGTCGTTAGGTGTATGCAGTAGGTGTTGTTGTCGTTGCAGTTGTGGTTGTCATTTGGTCACGAGCGAGCACTGTTGGTCGGAGCATAGTGGTTGGTCGTGAGCGCAGCTGTTGGTCGGAGTCGGGGTTGTCGTTGCGAAGCCAAGTAAGTTTCGGAATTGTGTTTTGATAGAAATTTCGAACACATTTGTATGTGTGTGGGCGCTTTCGATGTCCTAGTGATGTTGTCACTTATGGTTGGAACTTGTATGGTTGTGGTCGCTTTCCCCTTTTCCACAGCCTCTAGTCACAGTCATTGAAAGGCCACAACCAACTGCTGATGGAAAAAACCTACCTCTGAGCTCGAGACCTTCGCCACTGCCACCGCTCTCGCTGGATGGGACAAAGCCCATGCTTCTACAAGGACACCAGGGTTGCGGCTAGAGAAATTAGCCGCAGATCTCGTAGGGAAAACCTAAAACCGAATCTCAAAATCTCCAATATCGCCTCTTCGCATCTGACTCTCAAAATGACTTTTTCTATGTTTTTATTTTTCTTTTTCAAATCACTTACGTCCGTGTCATGAGCATGACACATCGCTCTCAGGACTTACTAGGAAGAACACACCCTGCACGTAGCGCATAATAATTTACTGAAATTAACTATAACACAACATTAATCATAACCAGATTCGAAAATAAAACAATTGCATTCATAATGGTTGATTTACCATACTTGTACATATTTCTTTCTGTTCTTTGTTACGTCAATCAATACTAAAATAGGTCAGAAATGTTGAAAACTCAGCAAAAACTCAAGCGTTCTAAAGAGGTGCAGAAAAACATAAAGTTAACCTTAGTCGTGAACCAAAATATATTGAGAAGAATGACTCAATAACAGAAGAGGAAGGTTATGGAGGCGGTGTTATTATTCTTAGAGAAGTTTTCAAAGGCAACAAGATCTAATGTTCTAACTGCTCTTTGGAGGCTCAAAAAATAGTTTGAGGCAAACAGTTTGATGTCTCAAAGGTAGATTTGCAAATTATCAAAAGAAGATTTTCAGATTTGCAGGTAGGTTTGGGTAAACTACTCTTTGGAGGCTCAAAAAATAGTTTGAGGAAAACAGTTTGATGTTTCAAAGGTAGATTTGCAAATGATCAAAGGTAGATTTTCATTTGGGTAAACTGCCCTTTGGAGGCTCAACAAATAGTTTGAGTCAAACAGTTTGATGTGTCAAAGGTAGATTTGCAAATTATCAAAGGTAGATTTTCAGATCTGCAGATTTGGGTAAATAGTCAACAGTTTTCCCCTAGAGAACCAAGAGAGTCAAACCCATGACTAAAAATAAATATAGTCTAGCCCTAGACCAATTGAGCAAACCCTTGAGGCTATTTTCTCAGCAGTACTCTAAACATTTTATCTTTTGAATTATTTCGAAATACATTTTTCAGATATGTTTTGTTTAAACTATGGCTAAAAATTTTAAAAAATTACTGAAATTGTATTATTGAGATTGCATAATAAAAGTGCAATATAGAATTTCCAAAATATTGAGTCCATTTATACACTCAAAAATGTAATTTAAGTAATAGAAAATTACAATTTCATCAACAATTATATAATTAGATTAAATTTAAATAATAATTATAAAAAAAAAACAAAAAAATAAAAGTTTAAATAATAAGGTGCATAATCCCCATAATCATATTGTAATTTTGTAACATGTACATTTTTAAAAGTTTTAAAACTTTGACAAGTTAGTTCACAATTGATGTATGTATTTGAAATTTGTTTAGTTGTTATCCTTAAATTAATTTTGTTTCAGTGAATTTTAAATATCTTTTATATCTTTTAAATATAAATTTTCACTCTACATATTATTGTGAATTTTCAATATCTTTTATATTTTTTAAATATAAATTGTATTGTTATCTTTATTCTTTGAAAATTTTGAAGTTGTGCTCTAAATTTCATGAAAACTTAGAGAAAAAAAGTTGTGACATCACTATTCTTTA
>SNQJ01S0194816.1:0-17519 GCA_010110895.2 Picea sitchensis | reverse complement strand
TCTAACACTAGACACAATATTATAAGATAAACAAAATTCCATGGAAAAGATGGTCTCAAACTGAGATTTAATCTCTTCTACACCTGCTACAATCCCAATGACAATATGTTTCACACCCTTTCCCTTCTTCTTCAATGGACATTGGCCAACATAACATCCCATATTGTGACATCATAATCACATCACCTTACTTGAGTATTTATTTCTTGTATATGTTCCATCCTTCCTCTTGAAACCTTTGTTTCTACCCATCTTCTTCTCAACGAGGTCAATAGCATCTACTTCTCCTTGTTGTTTTAAACAAGATTGCAATTTGATTTCTTCTTGTACAAGATCAACCCAAAGCTTTGGAAATTTGGGTATGTTCCCTCAAGAACAAACACCCTAAACAAAATGTAACCAAGAGGGATCAAGTCCCTTTAGAGCAACAAACACCAACTCTTGATCCACCATCATTGTTCCAGTGGAAACTAACTAATTCTTCAATTTATTGAAACCGATCAAGTAGCTCACAATAGTATCCATCTTACTCATGTGAATTGCTAAAAGATGGTTTCACAAGAGCATCTGTTATGAAGCACAAGAGTTCTAAAATAACTTAACCAAAGTATCAAACATGTTTCTACCTATCATATTATCAGAAATTTGTGAGATGAAGTTATCCTTTACCAATTCAATAATGATTATCTTCACTTTGGCTTCCCTCTTTCAATGAGAGGCCAATTGTGTTGTATTGGTAAGTTCCATAATTTGCTTCTCAACATGCTCCCAAAGATCGACCTCCTCCATAAGAATATGAAGTCTGGGCTTCCACAAAATGAAATTGGAATCTCCCTCCAACCTATCACAATGTTTAAGACCAAGAATCACCTTACACATCTTGAACAAGTCTACAATGTACAAAATCAACAGTATATATGAAGTAGAAACAACCCTTCCAAAGGTCAAGGTGCTTCTCTTAGGAAACCTAAGGTTTGAAACCCCACAACATTAACAATGACAAGTACCTCTCCCAAGTAATCTTTAGCTTAAATACAAGCTTCCTCTTACACTAGAGTGATTTCATCCACAACAAGCTTTGATGCCATATTGAAATTTTCCCAAATTGAGTTTTAATGCAAAAACAAATTCACCTCCTGACTAGAGGTTTTTCAAATCTTAACCCTGTGAATTTTCAACCTTATGGTTGTTATGAAATAGAGTATAAAAGAAAACAGAAAGAGATCAATATTTCACTTTCTAACATCCCAATCTTCTAAGCAAACCCAAGAGAAAAGATACCAAGTAGTCTAGATAAGTTTCAGCCCTCAAGGGAAACTTATCCCACATAAACCAAATCTGAAAATTCAATTTTACAGTAGTTATAATATCTGTTAGCATTGATAGTCACTCTCATATTGCGGGAGGATAAGCCCATTACCCATCAGAGTTTTTGGTGGATGTTGGTTTTATATGAGTGGAGGTCAATGGACAAAACTCAATATATGAATGATGTTTAACACAAAATTGGACAAGAAATGCACAGGGAAGTGAGGGCCAAAACTAACTTCAGTCAATGAATTGAGTTTAAGTGTGGGCAGAGGAAAGACTTAGTAAGAAAGGTGGACAAGACTGTTATGGGCATCAGTCCTTCAAGCATCTTGGAGAAGAAAAACTAAGACTCAAGATCACTCTTAAGCTCAAGCTTCAGACACTAAAATATGTCCAAACAACACAGTCACAACAACACAATGATCAAACCTACATCACCATGCAGCTACAACAACTCGATTGGATCCTCCATGCCCAAGCCATTCAATGTAAGAGGGGAAAATATCACAAGGAAGCTGACTAAAACTGGTCATGATACCACTGCAATCAAACCTACATTACAACAACATAACAACCCTCGACTGGATCCTCCATGCCCGAGTGTTTTAGCATAATTTTTACAAAGATATGAAAAGAGGTTGACTTCTATTAATCTGAAAGTCTCAAATCCGATACATAACCAGAGAACAGTTCTGGCATCAAAACAATACAAAATAGGGAGCTCTGCTCAACCAGTTGACGATTGTAACAAAATATTAAAACTATCTATTTATACTATAAACTGCCCACGACCCTCAGGAGCGTGATCTGGCCTTCTCAGTCAAAGCTTTGCGTCTGAGCAATATTCTGTCCAACTGTGCATGTATCCTCCTGTCAGGCACAAATTCAGCTCGACATGGGCCTGCAGGAAAATATGTCCACGGGGGTACCACGGGCTGATGGTTCAGTCCCCACGGCCAGGCCTTCCATGCCTTCCATTTATGGATTGAGCCGAGGTTTCAACCACCAGCTCTACCTTCATTAACTGCCTTTTCTTGGGAAATCAACGAGATTAAATGCTCAGGGGGCAGCCATGTGGTGATCTTGGATAGGACACCATATAAACACGCGATTGCAAGGCCACTCAAAATTGGTTTGGGCTCAGACTGCTTTTGGTCCCGCAATCCATCTCCTTTTGCCATGCAACACATTTGACTTACCATGGTTTCGATTGCAGGACCGCTTAAGAAAATTATCGCCTGAGCATGTTGCGTCCCCGCAATGGACTGTGGTCGTCGATCTCGTGATCTTGGGTGAGAATTTACGATCGGCAGCTCAAATCCGCCCTCCTTGGATCAACGGATCAAATCTTCCCCTTTCGAATTGACAGCTAAGATTTGTTTTGTGATTTGAGCTTCCGACCTTTCAAACTTCGAACTATATTTTCCCCAAGCAAAACCTCCATAGCTAGGGATCTGATGATGCGTGGCTCCTGGATTTGGACGGGCGAGATCCATTTCGGGTCTCCAGGCTCCGGGGAAAACAAATCTCAAACCTAATGTTCCTCCATGCACTTTTACCCGGAGTTATGGATCTAACGACATCTGGCTCTTGCTGATCAACGACTCAGATTCACTTCGGATCTTTGAGACTTCAGGCACTTCGGCACTTCAGGCACTTTGGCGCTTTGGGAGGCACTACCGCTAAGATCAATGGCTCCCTGATGACTTTGAATAAAATGGTCCACGACTGCTTCGGGAGTTCAGGCTTCGACTCTTCGGAGGCTTTATGCACTTCTCACTTCGAAACTCCCGAAGTTCATTTCCCTAAACGCTTGGATCAACTGCCACCTGTCCCCTTCAAAATCAATGACTCATACTTACTTCGAGGTTTCGGGACTTTGGACCCTTAGCTCTGGTGCTATAATTTGTGTAACTCTACAGTTCCAAATACCCAGAAGCCGCTAATATAAACTTCACAGGGGACTTTCGTCATTGAAAACGGAGCCCGTCAGTTTGTATTTAAAGCCCGAAATGAGTTGCTCTGCATGTTGCGCTCGGACGCTTCTTGTGTAGACCACGAATTCGGATGACCTATTGCCCTTGACAGCTATATGTGATAACATTTGGCTCCACAAGGGATGGCTCCCTGCGAGCTACCAAGAACAAGTAGTTCCAGTCGCCTTCTGCATTGGTCTATGGAGTCATGCTAAAAAAAATCCTGTTGAGGATTAAAGGCCGACAAGCACACTATCCTAAAAAGGAAATCAAAATACATGGGCTCCAAGAGGAGCTTATTTATGTACATTCCTATACTAATTGATTTTTACAAAGTGCTAGGTGAAAGCAAACTTCCACCATAGCCATTCAAGTAGTTTCCTAACTGGAAGACCATTTATTTTGTCGATGATCAATAATAGATAATGCAACCGTGATAGAAGAACGGTTACATCCTTCAGCTTCTCTCCAAAGGATAAAGTTGAGATAAAGTTGGATGGCTCCAAGACATGAAGGAAATTCCACTCCATGTACTCACTGACAGGCTCATAGAATGAGTGGAAAAATCCACTGGGCTGGTGACAAAAAACATGCTATGTCTTGCATCTGTTCACACCAGGCTGAATGTCTCTGGAAAGTGCAGGCGAGTGAAAGGCTGATGCAAACTGACTGATCCCAGGTGTTGGTTTCTCACTGACAGGTTCTGAGCAGGTTATAGATTGCACCTTAAATTTCTCCTCTTCTTCTCCATGGCTCTCTGTTAACTCCCCAAATAAATCATTGGTTTTATTTGATTAGTAGATGATAGGTTGGTCCCTAAATTTGATTTTTAAATTTCTAGCAATAAGATTAGAGAGTCTGCTTTTCAAAATAATCCCAAAAGACATGTTGGTTTTGTTTCGGTCAAGAAATTGGCAAACAGCAGGATTCGGTGGTTTAGGCGAGCCCACCGCGTGCTCATTAACCACCGAAAATGTTCATTTTCGACAGAAAAAGGGTCGAGGCACAAGGCATGCAACCACCGAAAATGTTTCAATAGGCAGAAAGAAAGCTCGTGCTTTCGCACGAGCCAGATGTCAAGAATCGTTGCAATGATTGGATATGCAACCGTCGAAAGCTTGCATCGTGGGAGATGATGTTCGTTCGTGGTGTTCGGTCAGCAGAGGTTTAAAGCACCTGCGTGTTATCCATTTGATGAATCATTTTAAATCTTCGCAGAGCTGTCATTACCAGATATGATTGCACGGAGCGTCCCACCTTTTCGGTGGCAGATACATCAAACATCATTAGCAAGTTGTTCATTTATTTTGAAACTCAATGTGTTGTGATGAAGCCCGAGGATCGCTGAAGATAACTACAATCACGCGATTTCATCAACAAAATCGGGTTTTCAAAATCTTGATTCCGCTTTTCTCTGGTGATTAGCAAGATGTCTCCAAGTTCAGCCAGTGTTTCGAGCCAAGGAAATTAGATCGGGTCATCAGGTAAGACTGGAAGCCATCTCCTGTCAAAAATTTCATAAATACAAATTGCCCCGAAAATATGAAGTTTCAGCTTTCTCCAGTTTGACTGTCATTTGAATACGAGTCAGTATTTTAGTAAACTTATCAATCCTATGCTTGGTCAAATGATTTCACCGTTCGTTCATGAGTAATATCAACTATATTTTTAGTTCCCAGAACCAGGTTTTCCAAACGCCTGGTTATCCACAGTTTCATACACAGTCAGTATTCAGTCATGTCAAAAGTCAGTCCTGCATTGAGATCAGAAGTGGATGGTATGTGGTATTTCGAGGAGCATCCACAGGTTGCAGAATGTTTTAAACAGGTCGGAGTTTTCTCTTATTGTGAGAAATTGACAGTTTTCCACCAACAAATTGCTGAGGCATTTGCCCTCTCATACGATGGCAGGGTTGCCAAAATAGGCAGAGAAGAGTTCATAATAGATGAGGCATCTATTGCCGAATACAAAGGGTTGCCTAGGACAGGGGTTTGCTGGTTCAAAACATCTTCACCTTCAAATGTTGAGTTCAGGTCCTATCTGTTGCCAGTCCACAAAATTTTGACATGGAAGAAAGACATTCCCATGTCCTATCTGGAGCTAAAATGGCAGACATTGCTGAAGGCAATTTTGGTATACATAACCTGTGAAGGACGTTATAACAGGGTGATGTACTACCATTTCAAACTGTTAAACCACTTCACAGGCAGGGAACACTTAAATATACCTTTTTTCTTTCATAGAACCCTCATCAAGATGGCAAAACAGGTAAAGGCTCAGCCCACAAAAGTTACAAGCAGGATATCCCATCAGGGATTGATTACCCTCCTCATCAAGCAAGGTCTTCAAAGGAAGCAAATAGAGTGGAGTTTCTTCTTGTTCTGGAACGAGTTTCAGACAGAAAAACCTCCAGAGATAAAAGCCAAGAAGTCCAGAAGGAGGAATGATCCTACTAGTCACAAGAGGAGGAAAGGGATTTCAATGTCCAGGGATTCTATAAAGGCAACACCCAGCAAGCAGGGAGAAACCAAGAGGAAGTTAAAGTCTGAAGACATAAACTTTGCTACAGGGAAGAACCCCCTCAACCTGCCTTATAGTGACTCTGATTCAGAGTAGGAGATTGCAAAATCACAGGATACCTTGCAGACCAAACATAATGCCAAACTTAAGATAAATACACCTCCATCAAAGCCTACAGAAACACATAGGCAACCGAAAGCAGAAGCTTCATCTAGCAAGCCTCAGAAAGGTAAGACCAGGAAAATCAATAAGCTTCTACGAGAAATTTATGAGATGGAAGTACTTGAGAGAGTCATCAAAAAGGCAAAAACATATCTAACAGAGAAGGTTGGTGAACTATTCAAAGAGAATGAAACCCTTAAAGAAAGGCATGATTCAATCAAAGGTAGGAACAGAGAGTTGATTAGGGAAAACATGAAATTGTACAGACAGTTAAGGGTCCTAAGGCTCAAACTAAAGAAGTTTGAATCATCTTAAGAAGAACAAACAGGGTTAGACACCTTGGCCAATCTGGCCACAACCATAATAGATGTAACAGATTCTCCTGCACAGTCAACAAAGATTCGAAGGTCTGCTCGAATAAAGACTGCAGTATCTCAGAAAGCATGAGTGTTAAAAGAAGTTTCAAAGCAGTCATTTTTGCAATTTTGAAGGGTCCTCAAAGTGCAACATTCGGTGGTTTAGGCGAGCCCCACTGTGCTCATTAACCACCGAAACAGGCGCTTTCGGTGGATAACTTACACAGGAATTGTTCCAGTCAACCACCGAAAGTCTGTGTGTCCAGAATTCAAATAAGTTTTTGCACAGGTCGGCAATTTTTGACATGAAAATCTTTGGAACCTTTTCCAATGCATATCTAATGAATTATCAGACTTAGTTCAGCTGACATTTTTGATATTTGATGAAGAAAGGGATTATTTCAAAGACATATGGGCAATTTCATTTGAACTAAAAAGCAGGGTATTTCGCCACATCAGCCAACTCGAATTGATATCCGTTGGAGAAAGATCTTTAGCCTTGGAAGGCTGTCTACACATCATCAACGGTCAACAGAAGAAAATCAGGGATTTGAACTCGTTTTAAGGGAATATCCCACTTATTTTGAAACAGTTTTTGACTTGCTATCTTTAGTTGATTTGATCCATGTTTTTAGGATCAAACAACTGTTTTGTAATCTAATAAATATTAGAAAGGAACATGAACCAGGGGTTCGACCTTGGAGACTATTTCAGACTATGTAACTCAGAACTTCTCATTTCCATATGAAGTAAAACAAGCTTCTTTTGCCATACCTGTTCAGATTCCACCTTTCCTGTCTATTCTATATTTGCACTTGGATATTATTCATGTTGTTATGCTTGTCTAATGCTAGATAACTGTCATCTTATCGCTGCATTCATAAGTTTAAATATGCAAATATTTTTATGATTTTTGTAATCGGCCATTCATGTATGTCTATATGTGATTCTGCTGGTATAAGAATTATTTCTTCATTCATCACTTATTTGCCAACTCCCTGAACATTGGTGGTTGAAATCCTTGTCCATCTTGATGTGTTTATGCATGATTTGAGTGAAAATTGATCCAGTCATCCGACTTGTTCCAAATTCATACCTTATTTATAAAATTACTTCAAAAAGAGTTAGTTACCAAGCACCTTTGGTCTGCAACCACAAAGGGTTTCTTGGAGTGATAACACTCTCCCAAGGATCAAATTCATAATCGTCATAAACTGGAACCATGGGAAAGATATGCTCTTCAAACTGTTGCTTAGTGTCTTCTGTAGGTCCAGGATGGTTGATTTCCTCACAATATTTTTTGTTAGTGAACAGAGGATAAGACTATGCAGTATGTTCTTGGGAATCCTGCAAATCCAACTTAGAATCTGATTCATAGCTGTCATACACAGGTTGGTTGTTCCCCAAGTCATCAAAATGTGATGTAGGGCACTGCTTCTCTTCATCTGAATACACCATTATTTCTTCATTTAAATCTAAGACAGTAGGCACATCAGGAGCAGAATGTAAGGCCTCTACAGTTATAAAATCTTCAATACTATCACCATCCATAGGGCTTTCAAGAACATTTGTCTCAAGGATTGGAGAATCCTCTGCTCTTTGTTCAGATTCCAACCTTTCTATTCTGGCAGAGAGAGATTTTACCAGTTCCATCAGCTCACCCAAAGCATATTCTTCCTCCTCATCGTCTTCATCCTTACAAATTTCATTAGAACCAACCATATCTTGATCATTGTCTTCATATTCCTCACAACAATTATGACAAATAAACTCAGAGGGATAAAAAATTTGACAGTGCCTATTGAAGGCTACATGAAATTCTCCCAGTGAGGAGATGCTAGCAGGGGGCAAGGAGTGGTACCATTCACGAGCATCCCCTACTAACGAGAACATGAACATCTTCATTAATACATCCTCATGATGTATCTCCCACTGGTGCATGAGTTCATGAAACTCACTGAGATGATGAGCAGGGTTGTCCTCTTTACGCTCTCTAAATATGGGCAAATAATCACCCCATTCATCCATAGTAGGGACAACATTAGGAAAACTAGGAACAACAGAAAAATTGAAGGGAGAAAACCTTCGAGCCAAGATTTTTTCCATTTTGAACCAGTGGATTCGCCAATCGATTCTTCAACCATGGAGTCGCCAGGTGAATGATGTGTAGAATGAGCGTGTCTGGTCTTTGTTCACCATCAAATACTAGATATGATCATTTTTTTCTCCCAAGGAGCTTCAAGTGTAGCTAGAAGCAGCCGCACTAAAACAGTGGAGTCGTCAGGTGCAAACACAATCTTCAATGGTTCTGATATCTGATGCACCTTCATAATCAGAAGTTCATTGTTGTTCTACCCAGGGAAAGGTATTCAATTCATTCCCCGACAACGATGCCATGAATTTTATCACTGATAGTCACCCTCAGATTGAGGGAGGATAAGCCTAGTACCCATCAGAGTTTTTGGTGGATGTTGGTTTTATAT
This sequence comes from Picea sitchensis, assembly GCA_010110895.2. Classification (NCBI taxonomy): domain Eukaryota; kingdom Viridiplantae; phylum Streptophyta; class Pinopsida; order Pinales; family Pinaceae; genus Picea; species Picea sitchensis. The sequence goes on along the minus strand of SNQJ01S0194816.1, from coordinate 8,711 downwards.
GAGTGGAGGTCAATGGAAAAAACTCAATATATGAATGATGTTCAACATGGAACTGGACAAGAAATGCACAGTGGAGTGAGGGCCACAACTAACTTCAATCAGTGAATTGAGTTTAAGTGTGAGCAGAGGGAAGACTTAGTAAGAAAGGTGGACAAGACTATTATGGGCATCAGGCCTTCAAGCAGCTTGGAGAAGAAAAACTCAGACTCAAGATCACTCTTAAGATCAAGCTTCAAACACTGAAATATGTCCAAACAACACAGTCACAACAACACAATGATCAAACCTACATCACCATGCAGCTACAACAACTTGAATGGATCCTCCATGCCTGAGCCATTCAGTGTAAGAGGGGAAAAGATTACAAGGAAGCTGACTAAAAATGGTCACGATACCACTGCAATCAAACCTATATTACAACAGCATAACAACCCTCGACCGGATCCTCCACGTCCGAGTGTTTTAGCACAATTTTTACAAAGAGATGAAAATAGGTTGACTTCTATTAATCTGAAAGTCTCAAATCCGATACATAACCAAAGAACAGTTCTGGCATCAAAACATTACAAAATAGGGATATTTGCTCAACCAGTTGACGACCATAACAAAATATTAAAACTATCTATTTATACTCTTAACTTCCCACAACCCTCAGGAGTGTGATATGGCCTTCTCAATCAAAGCTTTGCGTCTGAGCAGTCTTATGTCGGACTGTGCATGTATCCTCCTGTCAGACGCAAATTCATCTCGTCATGGGCCTACAGGAAAATCTATCCACAGGGGTACCATGGGCTGACGGTTCAGTCCCCACGGCCGGACCTTCCATTTATGGATTGAGCCGAGGTTTCAACCACCAACTCTACTTTCATTAATTGTCTTTTATCATAAAATCAACAAGATTAAATGCTCAGGGGGCAGCCATGTGGTGCTCTCTAATAGGACACCATATAAACATAGGATTGTGGGGCCACTCAAAAGTGGTTTGGGCTCAGACCACTTTTGGGCCCGCAATCCATCTCCTTTCGCCACATAGCACATTTGACTTACCATGGTTTCGATTGTGGGACCGCTCAAGAAAATTATCGCCCGAGCATGTTGCATCCCCGCAATGGACTGTGGTCGTCGATCTCATGATCTTGGGTGAGGATTTACGATCGGCGGCTCAAATATTCCCTCCTCAGATCAATGGATCGGATCTTCCCCTTTCGAATCGACGACCGAGATTTTCTTCACGATTCGGGCTTCAGACCTTTCAAACTTCGAACTATATTTGCTCCAAGCAAAACCTTTGGAGCTAGGGATATGATGACGCGTGGCTCTTGGATTTGGACAGGAAAGATCCATTTCGGGTCTCTGGGCTCCAGGGAAAACAAATCTCAAACCTCATCTTCCTTCGTGTGCTTTTACCTGGAGCTATGGATTTGACGACATGTGGCTCTTATTGATCAACGACTCAAATTCACTTCAGATCTTCGGGACTTCGGGCACTTCGGCACTTTGGGAGGCACTGCCGCTAAGATCAATGGCTCCTTGTTGACTTTGAGATCAATGGTCCACGACTTCTTCAGGATTTCGGGCTTTGGCTCTTCAGAGGCTTTATGCACTTCTCACTTTGAAACTCTCGAAGTTCATTTCCCCGAACGCTTGGATCAACTGCCACATGTCCCCTTCAAAATCAATGGTTCATACTTACTTCAGGGTTTCAGGACTTCGTACCCTTAGCTCTAGCGCTATACTTTGCACAACTCTACAGTTCTGAATACCCAGGAGCCGCTAATTTGAACTTCACAGGGGACTTCCGTCGTTGAAAAATTATCCCGTCAGTTTGTATTTTAAGCCTGAAATGAGTTGCTTTGCATGCTGTGCTCAGACGCTTCCTGTGCAGACCACGAATTTGGATGACATGTTGCCCTTGACAACTATATGTGATAACAATATCAGTAAAACAATAGATATAGAAGCAACAAAACAACCATTTAGTTATTCAATGATGAAAAAATCACTCAACGAATTGTCCTTTTATTTATGTCAAATCATTAAGACATATAGAGTTATAAATACTAATACATGAAGAACATGTATAGCTGAAAATAAAATCTTAAAATTGCACAATTTTTTGCTAGAAAAATGGGATTGTGGAGCAATTAAATAAAAAAAATGCGTAAATAAAACACAGAAGATACACAACACAATAGAGACACAGATATGCGTGGTTCACCCAGTGTGGGCTACGTCCACCAGAGAAATTGCCAAGTCCTTCCTTTATTATTATTCAAGAAATGAAGGGATACAACCTACAACACACCCGTTGTAACTTCCTCTTCTTTCTCTCGCAGTCTCCTCTCTTAGAATACAATATTTGCAATGATGCTTAGCCACAATACATTTCCCTCATAAAATAGCGTTGTCTTCTTGGGAAAAAATCCCTAACATAACTTATATCGTCATATATGCGACCTTATAATGAACGGTATAGATTTACAATGAAATTACAATATACATTTACAAGGCGATTTTTCCTTCGGGGGATTTTCCCCCGGACCCCACAGAGGGGGTAACCCCCCTCTGCACTCCCCCGCGTGGAGGAGTGTACATTATTCCAAGGTGTGAAGTCTTCATGGGGTATAAACACGATTGAAAACAAAGACCTCTGAATCGGGAAGATAATCAGGCTCCATAACCAACAGTTTTGGACAGTTGAAAACTTCATTAACATGCTCAAGACGAACTCAAGTGCATACCATATCCCTCTCTCAAGGATAGTAAAACATGCTAGCTCTCTGAAACCCTAGCTATGGAAAACAGTGGAAACTATATCTCATCCAAGGAGCTCCAACATGAAATAATCCCTCCAGTAAGTCCTCCAAGGAAAGATGTCCTTTTCTTTTCTTCTCCACAAAATATACCCTAGGGTTTTATCACAAAACTCTAATCTCAAACCTATAAGGGATAAACCCTAACCCTAGACTTCCAAGATGCTCCAAGATTCTCCAAGAAGACCAATAAACCCTAGCGACTCCAAGAGAGTGAGATATTACATACAAATGAAGAGAAAAGAATTAGATATCATCATCATTGTCTTCTTCACATGAGTAAACCCTAGTATCTCACAAGAAATGATTGGTAGGAAATTTAGAGTCGTTATTGGGATACCTACCAAATTGTTTTGTGCTAGCTTGGGAATGATTTACTTTTTCTCTTATATCTCCCTTGGACATGGATAAGTTTCTAAATAGTCATTGGAAATGGGGTTTTCATCGATTACTACTCAAATGTGGTCACCTTCATTGATGGAAAGACAAAAAGAATGGATTGTGTTTTGATCTAAGTAATGTTTCCAATCTTGGCTTTAATCTGTTGGCCCAATGATGTCTCTAGGAAAATTGGAAACTCCCTTGGAATTTTTTACAAAGTAGATCTATCCTTCAATATTATGGGAGTTATTATTATGGAACACATATTAGTGGTTGTTTCCACGCCCCAAAAATTCATTCCCAAGTCTAACCTTGGCATCTCATGGACGTGTGGCACCACGACGGTTCTCACTTGGCAGCTTGGCTCAACCAAGGATACTTCACCAGGACTATGCCTCTTTACCTAGAGCATACCCATATGCTATTATAGGCTACAAACGAGTCACACTCCTACTCAATGCAACTCAATTGTATACTTAGACAATTGTTAACATTCTTTAACACTTAGTCATTCTAGCATACAATAGAAAACATGTGAAACATAGGGGACATAGATATAGTGCGGGAGGCACCAGCGATGCCTAATACCCAGCTTCATTTATTATATTGTGAAACATATACAATACAATGTATAGAGGGAACTATTTTCCCAATTACAAAGATGGGAAGAGTCTCACGACTCTGCCCCATAAAACAGAACTGTCCAGACTTGCAGAATCATCACACCAAGACACCTTTGTTGCATCTCATTGCCTTAGCCTACGGTGCACCCCATCTGTTCACCCTACCTCGAATTAAACTCACGCCTCTTTCCTTGCTCACTTGATTATGATATTGGTTGTCCATCTTGTGGTCTTATATGGACTCCAAAGGTCACCATTGTGAATCATCACATCCTTTCATGCCCAAACGAATTGTCGTTCCCCTTCGCAAAACATCATGCCCAAACGAATTTTCATACCCCTTCATGAATCATCACGTCCAAAATAACCATCACGCCCCTTCCTTGCCTCAGTGCACCTAGACGCGCATGTGCTCCCATCAACCGTCACAGCTCTTGGACAGAGCACCCCATCATTGGGCATGTACCCCTCTCCTTGTTCTCTTCCTTGTGTCGATCATTGTGACTCTTCATGGGTGTGTCTATGGGGTCAACCAAGCTCTCCAATGTTCCCATGTTTCCAAGGGAAGACGGGTCCACTCCTTGGGCATGTGCCCAAGTCACCCCATCCTTTCCCAAACACAAGACAATTCTCCATCATCCGTCGCAAGGGAATTAGGGTGTGTGCCCCTTGGGTTCGAATGTCACCATTGCACCCCAAGGTGCTCCTTCCCACGCCCATAAGACAAATACTTACCCCATCCAATCACATCTTCCTTGTGATTTCTGCTCGACTCGTCATTGAATATTCCCAAGGATTGTGCGCACTCGGTGGGTGTCATGGAAGGCCTTGCATCCTCCCCCACCAAAATTGTTGTCGTATCATCAAATCCCACTGCACTTGCGATCCATGGTGACCTATGTCAAACTCCTTAATCATGTCCTCATATTTCTCCTCATATTTCTACAAGGACTCATATCTCTCCCAATTTTCCTCTTCGTCGGGTTTGTCCTTCCAATGGACAAAGTACTCATGCACTCAACCTCTACCCCATCACAAGATGAAATGCGCCAAAATATTCTCTACCTCCAACTCTGGATTGTCTACAACCATGGTTGGTGCTCTAGATGGCTCAACTCAACTTGGTTCAGTTGGGTCCCTTTGGCATGATTTCAACTGGCTAATGTAAAAGAGGATGAATATGTCACATGTGGAATGAAAACTCCAATCTGTAGGTGATGTTTCCAATCTTCTCAAGAAATTTGAACGGTCCTTCATACCTCCGCACAATAGCTGGAGCCATCCCTTTAGGTGGTGGGAACTAATCTTTTCTCATCTTGAGTAAGACCAACTCTTCTACATGGAATTTTTCATTGTGCCTATTGTGATGTTCCCATTGCTTCATTTTGTTTTTTGCATTAGTCAAATGTGTGCAAGCTATATCCAATCGATCCTTCCAACTCTTCACAAAACCCATGGCTTATGGATTTGTTCCATAGTATCTCTGTGTCAAAAAATGAGGATTCATGGTTTATTGTCTATTCGTCAACTTGAACAGAATGTATCCCATTGTTGAACTCTTATGTGGGTTGTAGATTAATTAGGCAGTGTCCAACAACTCCGACCAATTCATTTGATCATCCTGTACATAGTGTTTCAAGTAGTCATCTAGAAGTGTGTTGATTTGTTTGGTTTTCCCATATTTCTGTGGATGGTAGGTTGATCTCTTCAACAAATTCGTCCCCATAATATTGAACAATGTTGTCCAAAAATTACTCATGAACCTTGCATCCTTGTCAAATACAATGCTCAAAAGAAGACCCTAGTACTTCACTATGTGCTTGAAAAACAACTTCACGACTTCTTTTGCATTGCAAGGCATCTTTGTCACAAAAAAGACAACATACTTAGAGAATCGATCCACCACGACCAAAATCTTATTGTATCCTTGCACCATTGGAATTTATGTGATGAAGTCCATCGAGACACTCATCCATGGCCTCTCTAGAATCGGTAAAGGTTACAATATACATGCTCTCATTCTGGTGTTCATCTTATTCTGTTGACATATAAGGAAAGTGTGAACATACTCCGCCACATCCTACTTCATCCGTTCCTAAAAGTATCCTTTCTCCAACAATGCAATGGCCAACCTAGAGCAAGTCATGACATTCCTTCACAAGTTCCCTCCTAAGGTTAGATAACTTAGGTACATAGATTCATTCTCCAAAATACAACAGTCCCTCACGTAGCCAAAACTTCCATGTTTTTCCATCCTTCACATGCTTCATGATGTTCTTTGTCGTGTGCTCATGCTCTAACCCTTCCTTGATATTTTTGTGCAACTTTTCCAAGACATGAATCTGACTGCCCCTTGATGTAGGCAACTCACCCTCCTCTTCTAGGACTGCAAGTTGTGCCTTTCTTCTCAAGGCATTTGCGACATCATTTATACTACCTAGCCTATACTCAATGGTCATGTCAAACTCTGTGCGGAAGTATTTTTGACTTTCCTAATTGGGTGACAACTTTGGTTGTATCACAAAGTAACTTGTCGCAACATTGTTTGTCTTCACGACAAACAGCTTGCCCAACAAATAGTTTTTCCAACTCTGCAAACAATGTATAATTGCAGTCATCTCCTTCTCATGAACGGGGTATCTCCATTCATGATCTTGGATCTTTAGTCTCTCAAACGCAATTAGATATCCCTCCTACGTTAGAAATACTCCAATGGTGAATATTGATATGTTTTTCTACACTTAAAACAATTTCTTTGTTAGGTACCTTGTTATCTAGTGATTTCCTTATTGCAAATCAGATTAGCAGCTCACAAAACAAAAATACACTGTTGAAATATTCAACTCAATAAAACTTGTAGAAGTAAAAATAGGAAACCAAATCATGCACACATGAACACCAATATTTTGGGTAGATACCCATGGAAAAACCCTGGAGGAAAAACCGGTGTTGAGAATGATTTTATTATGCTAAAATATAGACTCTTGTAATAGGGATAATGGCCCACTAAGAGAAATACAACTACAAACAAACCTGACAAATTTTGTTCCATTGTACAACACATAACTAATCACTTTTTGATATGTACGTGATTGTCCCAACTGCACACCCGTGTACAAGAACCTGTCTCCACTGGCACCTGCATACACATGAATAAATCTGCGTACAACGCAATACTTTCCTGTGGGTTTTCTTGACTAAAACCCACCTGTGACAGCATTTGTTCTCTCTTCTCCTTGACCTATAGGATATCCAGATGGAATTCCTTCTCCACTTATCCAAGATCTTGAATCACAACCCTTTGTGATTCAATACTCTCTGTGTCGACTCTCCCAACACAAGTATCAAGTTTCAAGTGTCTTCCTCCTTCACCCTAGCCTTGATTTTATAATCATGAGTTATAATCTATTTATAATCTCCAAAGTGATCGACGATTGAGATTACTTATCACCTCACTTGAGATTTACATGTTAAGATATCATGTTAATTAATTTTATCACTTTCCTTAAATAAATCGATTAAAAAAGTAATTAATTAATAAATAAAAGAAATTTACTTTAATAATTCATTTAATTAAAGTAAATTCAAGAATAGAAGGCTTTGGATGATTTCCACACATATATACACATAGACCTGTGTGGAAATACCTTTTTGATGGTACCACTAGCATCAACACTCCCTCTTGGCAAGGGAGGTATTATGCACCACTCCAAATCTGTCTCTGAAGAACACAAACTTCCCTTTCTCCAAAATTTTGGTCATAATATATGCACCTTGCTCATCTGTGGAAATATACTAAAGATTCATTGCTCCCTTTTGGATCTTATCCTGAATGAAGTGGTATATGATCTCAATATGATTGGACCTGTCATGGAATACTGGATTCTATGAGATTTTGATACAACTCTGATTATCGCAATATATCATTGTAGGCTCCAACTCCTAATCAAATAAAAATGTAAGAAATTTACGAAGCCAAATGGATTCATAGCTATCCATACTCACTTAAATATACTCTCCCTCTGCTGAGCTTAGTGCTACATAATTTTTCTTCCTGCTAAACCAAGTAATCATTGTTGATCCTAAGCTGAAGCAACACCCTGAGGTGCTCTTTCTATCTATTTCACTGCCTACCCAATCTGAGTCTGTATATCCCTACAATTCCACTTCATCTCGTCCAAGATATCTCAATCCATACTCCAGTGTGCCTCTCAAGTACCTGAGCACATGTTTTGTTGTGATCCAATGCACCTGCCTCGACTCCACCATGAACTGACTCAAATTTTTCACAAAAAAACAAACATATGGCCTGGTTTTGACCAAATACATCAAGGACCCTATCATCCACATGTATATCCTGGGATCCACCAACTCTGAATATGAAATCATCACGTTCTTCAAATTGGTAATCATAGGTGTGGCCATCGGTTTATAGTCCTCAATCCTGAATCTCCTTAAGATCTCTACTGCATACTTCCCTTGACCAAGGAAGATCTCTCTCGATACATGCCATACTTATAACCCCAAGAAATAATGCATCAATACAATGTCCTTCATATCGAACTCACTCACTAAATCCACTTTGCACCCTACAATAAACTCCTATGCACCTGTGAGAAATAAATCATCAACGTACAAAACCAAGATGACTGGATCCGACCCAAAAAGTATGAAATACAAGTTAGGATATGCCTCACTCTTGGTAAACCCCATATCTGCAAGTATCTATCAATCATGTAATACCACGCCCTGGGTGTATGTTTGAGTTCGTACAAGGATTTCTTAAGCCTACACACATGAGAATCCCTCCCATGTACCTCAAAGCCCTGAGGTTTCTCTATTTATACTTCCTTCTCAATGATCCCATTGAGGAAACTTGTTTTCACATCCATCT
>SNQJ01S0194815.1:1144-17595 GCA_010110895.2 Picea sitchensis | reverse complement strand
TATGAAATTGTCATAGCTGATAAAAATATGTGAAGATGCCACTTACCCCAAAATTAGTTATTATATTTTGTAGCTCTACAATTCTTGCCCTGTCCTCCTGTGTCAGGGGTCTTTTGCTAAGAAAACCTAGATATTCTATGTTAGCCTTATTCAAGGCCTTCATTACAATTTTTATTGGGTCACTGGAATAAAATATTTCGTCCTCATCAATATCCTTAGTGGGAGCCTTCCCACGTTGACCATGCCACAATACATTGATGAATAAAATTAATGAGATGAACGTTAACATTTGAGAAATTTAGTTATTATAGTCATAAGTTATTACTGTATTTAACATTTACCTATTGAGGCACAGCAGGTGCCTTTCCATGGTCACCCTAGACAGATGTAGCGGGTGATTTTCAGACACGGTCACCCTGGACAGAAGTTGACACAATAAATCAATCAACAAAAGTTATGAAATTCACCTGTAACATTTAAAAAATGAAATATTGGAGTAATATCAGAAAACAAAAATAATGAAATTTCAGAAATTTAGTTGTTGTAGTCATAAGTTGTTACGGTATTTAACATTTACCTATTGAGGCACAATGGGTGCCTTTCCACGATCACCCTAGACATATGTAGCGGGTGATTTTCTGCCACAGTCACCCTGGACAGAAGTTGACACAATAAATCAATCAACAAAAGTTATGAAATTTACCTGTAACATTAAAAAAATGAAATATTGCAGTAATATCAGAAAAAAAAATAATAATGAAATTTCATAAATTTAGTTGTTGTAGTCATAAGTTGTTATTGTATTTAACATTTACCTGTTGAGGCACAGTAGGTGCCTTTACATGGTCACCCTGGATATATGTAGCGGGTGATTTTCGGCCACGATCACCGTGGACAAAAGCTGACACAATAAATCAATCAATAAAAGTTATGAAATTCACCTGTAACATTAAGAAAATTAAATATTGCAGTAATAACAGAAAACAAAATAATGAAATTTCTGAAATTTAGTTGTTGTAGTTATACGTTTTTACTGTATTTAACATTTACCTGTTGAGGCACTGCAGGTGCCTTGCCACGGTCACCCTGGAGAGATGTATCGGGTGATTTTCTACCACGGTCACCCTGGACAGATGTAGCCTGTGATATCTCACGGTCACCCTGGATAGATGTTGACACAATAAATTAATCAAAAAGAGTTATGAAAGTAAGTGTAACATTAAAAAAATGAAATATTGCAGTAATATCAGAAAATAAATAATGAAAAATGAAATATATGCAGTAAAAATTTGAAATATTGCAGCAATAAATTATAACAATGATTGATCAAAGTTTGAGTTAAATGGTATGTAATATATTTACCCCCATAGTTGCACCCCCTCCATATATTCGATTTAAGTTGTAATCGATCAACAACTCTTCACCTGGAACTATTTTTTTTGTTGCACATACAAATATATGATTTCCTTTGCGTCCCTCAAATATGCAATTTGGTTTCTTAGTTGTTTCCAATGGTCATGTACTATTTATAAAGCCCATAATGTTTCCAGTAGCTTTTGGCCTTCCATCAATATACATAGTTTTCCCTTTATTTTGATTGTTATCTACTAGTTGTATATAATTTGCAGCAACTTTGTATCTCTGCATACTTCATGTATATTGGACCAACATCAACCAGTGATTGTATTTGTATAATGGTCTGACATACTCCATCAATTCAGTTACAGTGCCATAGCCGACCTTTATTCCATCCATGAAAAATAACCCCAATCCATGTAAGGACAAAGGAGCAATGTGATACATCCTCCCACTGATGAAGAAATCTGTGTCCACTTCAGGTAGCTCCTTAGGTGCCCATCGTTGCACTAGATGTCTATACCTCAAGGGAAACTCAATGTCACCTATTCTCTCAGCATCATAATTACATGACCCTCCGTTGGCAATAAAAAAATTCATGCGTGTACGAAATCTTTTCCTTAATTTTTCAAATCTAGTTGATCTAGAACCGGTAGATCTAGTACAACCTGTCTCACTTTCAACCTCTCTTAGTATATCTTGATCATCACTCGAGGAAGATAGATCCGACATATACCTATTTGGTGTTACCTACACTCGTTAAAATAAGAAGATAAGTTATCGTGCGAATATAAGTTTGTGGTACCAACACAGTTGCATATAGTTGCATAAGTTGTATATAGTTTCATATAGTTGCAATATAGTTGCATATAGTTGCATAAGTTGCATATAGTTGCATAAATTGAATTGTTGCATAAAGTTGCATATAGTTGCATATAGTTTCATAGTTGCATATAGTTGCATATAGTTGCATAAGTTGCATATAGTTGCAATATAGTTGCATAAAGTTGCATATGGTTGCATTGTTGCATAAAGTTGCATATAGTTGCATATTTGCATAAGTTGCATATAGTTGCATAAGTTGCATATAGTTGCATAGTTGCATAAGTTGCATTGTTTCATAAAGTTGCATGCTGCAAAAGTTGCGTAAGTTCCATAAAGTTTCATAAGTTGGATGTTGCATAAAGTTGCATAAGTTGCATTGTTTCATAAAGTTGCATGTTGCATAAAGTTGCATGTTGCATAAAGTTGCATAAGTTCCATAAAGTTTCATAAGTTGCACAAGTTGGATGTTGCATAAAGTTGCATAAGTTGCATTGTTTTTCATAAGTTCCTTGGTCATATGTTTGTCTATGGTAGATGCTTTGGCCAACACATTTAGGTCCATCCCTTACCAGTTATGACCTCTCTTGGGCCTTGTGCACTAGTTGGGGTCTTTTTTAGTTGAGGAGCCTCCCTTGGGTCCCAAACATCCCTAATCCATTAGGGCGCTCTCTTCAATGCATAAAATAAAACCAATTGTTGTGTAGTTACATAAAGTTGCGTAAGTTGCATAAAATTGCATAGTTGCATGTTGATTTATAAATTTGGATAGTGATCCGGTGGTGTGTAGGAAGAGGCCTAGCACCTTCAAAATGATCATTCTCCTCCAACTATCCAACTTTAAATTTTCATAAATTGCATAAAGTTGTGTAAGTTGTAAGTTGATAAATCAAGGGATTCCACCAACACTCATTTAAATTTATTTTTAATCAATTGCCAGTACTTCTTTTAGTTTGTTGATATTGAGCTCGCACATGAGGTAGTTTATATCTATGAGGATTTAGGATCAATTATCCAAGCCTGAATTTGATGTGTAAATATTTATGAAGGTATTGGGTCCCTTAATGACTCCTTAGTATTGTTGATGAGTTGAAGAAGTTTTGAAATAACCAAGCAACCATGCAGAAAACTCAATATTGCATAGAATAAGAGTTTAATTTTTTTTATGAGTAATGAAGAATTCACATTGTAGAATCTCCTTCAATATTTTTGTTGTTATCTCATTGACTTGAAGGACTTGTTGATTTCCCAATCCATAATTTTTCCTCATGATAGATAAATCACTAAGTCAGGAGACCAAAATTCTTTTAAAAGTTAGTAATTGAACTTCATCATTGAAGTGAGAAAATAAAGGTGTCAATTTTTTGTATATTTGGATAATTTAGCCAAGAAAAGGAAACTTTCTAGGTTGGGAGGCCAGTAAGTCTCCAAACCTAGTGAATAAACCTTCTTGAGCCTTAAGGTATACAATTTACCACCAAAAAGAAAAATCACTTATTTAGTGAGGTTACTCGTTGTCCAAACCAACCGATAGAGGTTATTGACCCTTGCACTCAACAAATTTCCTCCTTGGGGTAAATCACTCACTTGTCCTTATTTTTCCTTATGACCTCTCTTGGGCCTTGTGCACTAGTTGGGGTATTTTCTAGGTTGAGGAGCCTCCCTTGGGTCCCCAAACATCCCTAATCCATTAGGGTGCACTCTTCAATGCATAAAATAAAACCAATGGTTGCGTAATTGCATAAAGTTGCATAAAGTTGTGTAAGTTGCATAAAGTTGCGTAGTTGCATGTTGATTTATAAAGTTGGATAGTGATATGGTGGTGTGTAGGAAGAGGCCTAGCACCTTCAAAATAATCATTCTCCTCCAACTATCTGTTAAGCCCTAATATTGGCTCATTACCACTTAATTGGGGCATATTAGATTAGTAATGTTATTTTATTTATGTCGGCTTTAGGCCATTAGTTGTGATTTAGATTAGTAATGTTATTTTATTTATGTCAACTTTAAGCCATTAAAACCTCCTAGTCTCCTATATATACCAAGGAGACATTTTCATTTTGAATCATCTTGTACTTGAACATTTAAGTGGGGTAAAAGGAGGTTGCCCCCTCGAAGAGGCTTATTATCTGAAATTAATTATCTCTTTTTCAAGGCGTTGAGTACCGCTCACAGGATTTTCTATGCTATATTGATGTTTGGTTCTTAACATATGAGTACCAACTGTGAGGCTAGGAAGATCTTGAGAGGTTTCGCTGCCTACATCTGAGACACCAAATGGAGATTTCCTTCTCTTTTCTACAAAAGTTTCAGGAAGAGACAGCAAAGGGTTTTTAGAAATGACGGATGAGAATGCGTTGTGTTAAAAATTCAGCTCTGAAGTCCTTATACGTTCGGATATACAGCCAGTACAAGATGAGGTTCTGGAATCATCCTGAAATGAGTCATTTATATTTATTTTTATATAAAAATTTTCTGTAACGTTTCAGACCTAAACTCTGGAGAAAATTTACATAAATTAATGTATCTAGAAAAATTTCAGCATCTAGGTAATAATAGAAATGTGTATATACACACATTAATGAGATAGAATTATATGATAGCCCATTATTCTAATCTCAAGGAAAGGTGTTCTAAGGTAAAAGTATAACTTCTTGCTGGAGTATCAAATTAGTGGGACTGGTTGCATTGGATCGTGGACAGTGAGTAGTACTTTGAGTCGAGTTTCAGAATTTTATATCAATTATTGTGTGTGGGGCACACTATACAAGGGAGATCTCTGGAAAGGCCAAAAATCAATAAGGATTGCCAGGAAGTTATGTAAATTCCATACGACACATCAATTGTGCAGTCAGACTGTGGCATTGAAGGGAGACATATCAGGAGAAGCTCGTGGAATAAAAGTTTCCTTGAGAAGGTTTAAAATTGGGAGATATGAAGAGATATTGTCTAGTGGAACCACCTCAAATCAAGGTTCAAAACTGATACTCGTCCAACATGCCACTAAAAGGGAACTTCTACTCCAAATATGCCTCCTACTCAGTCCTTCTTGGACTCTAGATAGAGGTGAAGAAATGAAAAGGGACATAAATGAACTACAAAATAAGATGGATTCAATGGAAGCTAAGATGTATTCAATGGAAACTAAGAATATAGTTCAATGGAAACTAAGATGGATTCAATGGAAGCTAAGATGGATTCAAGGGGAAGCTAAGTTGGACACTAAGATAAATAGTTTAAAAGGAAATTTATGGAAGCATTGAAAATTTCATGACAGAGAAGACACACGAAAGTGAAATCATCCCATGAAATTCATGTGGACACAAGAAAGGTGAATCAAGAATGGAGAAACTCAACTTTGGTTTGAAGACCAACCATGTTCCTAAGATTGACATAGGAAGTTTGATGTAGGACCCAATCACATGGATACTTGAGATGGAGCAATTCTTCAATCTACATAATGTATACATACAAAAAAGGTACAATTGCTTCTTTATATTTGGAACCTAATCCATTTGTTTGGTATCGTTGCTTTGTTCTTGAAAATCACTAGTCACTTGGACAATTTCACGGAAGAAATGATATCACACTATGAGGATGCAAGGAGGAAGCACCTTCTTTATGTAATTGATAAATCTCAAGCAAAGGGTTGATTCTTGATCACATTGAGAACTTTCAGGGTGTATAAAGGTAACCGATATTCAGGATGAGCATGATTGATATTCATAGGAACTTTAAAGGACAACATTCAACATGAGGATTGCAGGAACCATTGGAGAATGCATTTAAGGTGAGAAATGTTGAAGGAGTAAAAATATGGCTATGTACCTAAGAAGGACCTATCCTAACATCTACTAGAGAACAAATGCTCCTTCTCCTAAAACACATCCAACCTACAAAGTTGACACCTCAACTTTCAATTGGAGGAAAGAAAACCAAAGGGTTTATGCTTTAATTGTGACAGAAGAATGCAGGTAAAGGAGTTGCTTATAAGTGCGATAAAAGGAAATTATTCTACATAGATTGTGAAGAGGAGAGAAGAACAAGAACCAGAACCATCTCAAGATGAAAATGTAAGAGAATTTCGTCTGAAGTTAACTCCTCTGCGATAAAAATTATGAAATGCATTGTTTGGAATTAGCACTCCTCAAACCCTCAAGATCGAGAAGGATGCATGTCAAAGAAAAAGGTAATAGTCTAATTGATTACATACGATGCTCATAATTTCATTCATTGTAAATTAGCCAAAGATCTCAATTGCTTTGTATATCCACATTTTGAGTTCAAGTGTTAGGATGGAGAGACTATCAATTGCTGAGGGAAAATGCAATGAATCAATCTTACTATGGGGGAATATGTAATGAATAGTCCAATGATTGCTATACCCATGGGTAGTCAGGATGTTGTACTAGGAATCAATGGTTACAATCATTAGGAACAGTGGTGTTTAATTTTCAAGAACTTTTCATGAAATTTTTATTGGAAGGAAAAGAATATAAGTTGAGAGGTATCTTGAGGCTAGGTAAGGTGATAAAAGCTCTAATGGCATGACAAATTATTGAAGAAGGGGCATCAAGGCATTATTGCAAAAATATATAGATGTTCTTGAAACATCTAAACTATCCTCCTGAGAATCTCAAAAGGATCATTGATAAGCATTCCAAATGTTGAAGATATTCCCAAGGTCTCCCTCCAACTCAAAATCATGATCTTAAATTCACCTAATTCTGGGAGTGTTCCTCTAACATCAGGACATACATCTGAGATACCCTTATGTGAAATTGGTAGCATGGTTGGAAAGAAATGTTAGAAATTTGGCATCATTAGACCTAATGAAGTTCTTACTACTTGCACAGTGGTAATAGTTATTCAAGAAAGATAAAAGCTCATGGCGTATGTGTCAGGATTATAGAGAGCTCAATGAGAGCACTATTAAAGTCAGTTTCCATTCATGATTGATGAATTGACTAGATAGACTACATGAACAATCTATTTCCACAAAATTGGATCTGGATTAGGGAGTAGCTATCCCGTTCAGTCGAGGGAGAATGAAGGAAGAAGAATGTTCAAAAAGCAACATTAGAACTCATAGAAGGCCATTATGAATTTTTTAGTCATGCCTTTCCCTGGCCTTACAAATTACACACATTCCAAGGGTTTGATGAATTCCATTTTCAAGCCCTTCCTTGAAAATTTGTGTTAGTATTTTTGATGATATATACTAATCTATAAGTCTTGGGAGGATAAATATTAACATAGTGACAAAGATTTTCTACAGCACTACCCTAAAGGAAGCGACAATATGTACTGATATCAAAATGTTTCTTTGGAGTAAAAGGTAGAGTATTTGGGTCATATTGTCTCATGGAAGAAGGTGTCAAGGTAGACCCTAACAAGATTAAGGCCATGATGGACTGAGTGATTCCCAAACATTAAAAAATCTTAGAGGATTTTTTGGGTTTGACAGAGTACACTACACTTAAAGATTTGTTAGGAACTATGGAAGAGCCATGACACCTTCCACTTACGGCACTAACTAAGAAAAGGATGCATTTACATGGACTCTAGAGGAACCTAAATCTTTTGAACAACTTAAAAGAGAAGCTGGAGTGTATGCAAATCTGTCTTGACCACTCGGACTACAAAGCCTTTGACAGGATGTGATGCCTCGAGGAAATGGAATTAATTGTCTAATCACGGCGAGAAGGAAGGCCCTGGCTTTTGAAATATGACCACTCAAAGGAAAGGACTTACAAATTACATTTATAGAAAGAAATGATGAAATACTACATGCATTGGAAGAAATGGCGTCCATACCTAATAAGTAGGCACTTCAAAGTAAAAACAAATCAAGATAGTCAAATAACTATGGAATTCAAAGGAACTATCTTAGGAAGAACTGAAAAAACAACAGGTAACCAAGATCTTGAATTTATGATTTTTTTAAATCGTCTATAAAAAAGGAAACAAAATGTTGTGGCGGATACTCTCGAAGGATAGAAGATGTTGAGGAATGGCTTTGCATGCTATCTCGATCATCCAACCAGGTTCATCTGAAGTGAAGGATGAATGGAAGAATGACGAAAAAGTGTGGACTCTCATTGAAGGTTGCGGCGGGATTCTAGTGCGTGGATACATTTGCTGGAAAATGATTCCTATGGTACAAGATAAGCTTATATTTATGTAAGAACTTTCAACTCAAACAAGGTGCTCGCAGGCTGCACACCTCTCCAGTGGGAGGGCACTCAGGATTTTGAAAACCTATCACATAGAATTGAAAGATTTTTTTGGGATGGCCTTAAAGCGATGTTCAAAGGTTTGTGGCGAGGGAGATGTTGGTTTATGACAAAATAAAGATGAAACAAGGCAATTAAGACCCAGGTCTTTTACAACCGATATCCATCCCAAATTAAGTGGGAGGAGGTTTCCATGGGTTACCAAAGTCTGAAGCAAAGAGTGTCATCATAGTGATTGATGATAGACTTATTAAATGCACCTTTTTGTATCTCCCTTCAAAATGAAATCTGGTTATACTTGCATTCCCATGTGGGAAACTTGATTCAAAGCCATGAAAGCGGCCCAAAGATTATTATGAGATGATAGAATCCATCTTCCGGACACTTTTAGATGGGAATATTTTCTTTGTTTGGAGTCAATTGGCTCATAGCTCATCCTATCATCCTCAATGAGTGGACGAAAGCAGGATAGTGAACAAATGTCATCTAGAAAGGATACCTTGATTGCTTTGTCGATAAACAACCTGATAGTTCAAATGTGCCGCGCCAGCCGGGAATGGTGGTATAACACTTCCTTTCACCTTGCAACAAAAATGACACCATTGCTGGCACTTTATGGATACCACCTCCTTCATCCTTCAACTAAGAAAATCTAAGAAAGTTCAGGTGGAAGATCATCGAGAATCAACAACAAGTTCTCCAAATCTTAGGGACAAGCGACTGGCACAAAATCGCATGAGCAATATAATGAGATCAACATATTAGTGAAAGAAGTTTTGGAAGTAAGAGTTAGGTATTTTTAGTTCTAATATACAAGCAGCAGATGTCCTCAACCATTAAAGAAGGATAATAAATTATCTATGAAGTAATATGACCCTTATAAGCTATTGCAAAAGATTGGTGCTATTAACTGGAAATTGGAGGCGCCCCAAATCTTCACTAGTACAACCAGTTTTCCATGTTCAATGCTTAAAGAAGGTTATAGACAACAATATCCCAGTTCAAACTACTGTGCGAACTTGGCGAGGAAGGAAAAGATGATATGTTGGGCTGAAGCCATCAACGACACAGAATTCGCTTGAGATAGATCCATTTCCCAGGAGTATCTCATTAAATGGAGAGGAAACTACTGGTGAGGAATATGGGAAGATGGTCTTTTATCTGAGAAGCATCGGAGTTACTCGTTTTGGACAGCACTTGTCTCAAGGGAGAACATATTAAGCCCTAATATTGGCTCATTACCATAATTGGGGTATAATGAATTAGGCCAAATATTATTTTATTTAATAATATTTTTTTTTTTTTTTTTTTATTATTTTTTATTTAGATTAGTAATGTTATTTTATTTATGTTCCATTTTAAATACGTTAAAACCTCTAATTCTCTATATACCGAAGACATTTCATTGAATCATCTTGTACTTAGACATTTAAATTGGGGTAAAAGGAGGTTGCCCCTCTTGTACTTGAACATTTAAGTGGGGTAAAAGGAGGTTGCCCCCTCGAAGAGGCTTATTATCTGAAATTATCTCTTTTTCAAGGCGTTGAGTACCTTTCCTGAAGTTTTTCTATGCTATATTGATGTTTGGTTCTTAACACTATCCAACTTTAAATTTGTGTAACTTGCATAAAGTTGCGTAAGTTGCAAGTTGAGAAATCAAGGGATTCCACCAACACTCATTTAAATTTATTTTTAATCACTTGCCAATACTTCTTTTAGTTTGTTGCTATTGAGCTCGCACATGAGGTAGTTTATATATATGAGGATTTAGGATCAATGTTTCGCGCCTAAATTTGATGTGTAAATATTTATGAAGGTATTGTATCCCTTAATGACTCCTTAGTATTGTTGATGAGTTGAAGAAGTTTTGAAATCACCAAACAACCATGCAGGAAACTCAATGTTGCATAGAATAAGAGTTTAATTTTTTATGAGTAATGGAGAATTCACATTGTAGAATCTCCTTCAATATTTTTGTTGTTATCTCTATGAACCATTTTGTCAAGAAAGCATCTAAGTCGTTGACTTTAAGGACTTGTTGATTTCCCAATCCATCATTTTTCCTCATGATAGATAAATCACTAAGTCAGGAGACCAAAAGTACTTTAAAATTTAGTAATTGAACCTTCATGATTGAAGTAAGAAAAGAAAGGTGTCAATTTTTTTGTATATTTGGATAATTTAGCCAAGAAAAGGAAATTTTATAGGTTGGGAGGCCAATGAGTCTCCAAACCTAGTGACTAAACCTTCTTGAGCCTTAAGGTATATGATTTACCCCCAAAAATAAAAATCACTTATTCAGTTACTCGTTGTCCAAACCAACCGATTGAGGTTATTGACCCTTGCATTCAACAAATTTCTTCTTTGGGGTAAATCACTCACTTGTCCCTATTTCTCCTTATTTATCCTTTTCTTCATTGTGGTGACTTTCTTCTTCCTCCTTTGGTTGTTTTTTTCTTTACTCAATTTGTTTTTCTAGTCTAATCATATCCAAATTGATACCCACAAGTAGTTGATCATTTTACCCATTTCCAGAGTGATGCACACTACTTGAAGCCACAACTAGAGTATCACCACCTATATATAAAATCAATTTATATTCCATTGGGGTTTAAAAGGTTGCATTTTCAAGTTTTAATGGTTTTCTATAGTTGGTTGTTGAAAACGAGATTGTGAAACCCTATGGAAATGTATTTTCATCTCTAGATTGAGGATGACATTTTTCTTGGTTTTCAAAGTTATCCATCAACCAAAAAAATCATTTTCTCATGTCATGGTTATTAGAGATATGCAAAGTAGAAAAGAAATTGATCTGGTATAAAACTAAGAGGATATTCAGTATACCTTACAAAGTATAAATCCAAGCCCATCTAATAAACTAATCCTATAAGTTAAAAGATTGGTGAAATTACAATGAATAGAGGTACTCACCATTCTTGGTGCCCTCGCAGGGTTATAAAGCCTCATCCCAATGCCCATATTCCTCCAACCTTTTGATCTAATGATCATTTGGTGACAAGTGTCATGAAGGGTGATGACTAAGACTAGGGGTAACTTTCAATTCAAGGTTAGGAATGACCAGGCCAACATCAAGTGAAGGAGGAAAATTAAGAAGGTACATGTGGTGTCCCATTCCATGTCAAATTTCGTTAAGGCGTCTGAATAGTTTATCCATGTCAAATTTCAATGCATACAGAAACATTTTGAAAAAATTTCAACGTTGGCCCCATTCACAGGTCATTGTTGCCCGTGTCTAGTCCTACTACAACTTCCTTGTAAAATTTGAATAAAATATTTTGAGAATGAGAATTTTGAAGGTGCTAGGCCTCTTCCTACACACCACAAGATCACCTCTCATTAATAGTTTGTGTATTGATCCCTTTTAGTTTTGGTTTGTTAGTATTTTCAATTGCACACACATTTCAATCTAATCAAAGTTCAATTAATGTCTCTTGTTATTGTAGGGTTATAAAGCCTCATCCCAATGCCCATATGCATCCAACCTTGTGATATAATGATCATTTGGTGACAAGTGTCATGAAGGGTGATGACTAAGACTAGGGGTAACTTTCAATTCAAGGCTAGGAATTGTTAACACAAGGATCTGCAAACTGTTTCTTAAGAATCAGACAGAAATCGAGGTTTACCCTCAAGAGAATTATGGTGTAAATAATGTGGCATTATGCCCATGATTTCCACATGGAAAACAAAAAAGATTGGAGGCCTAAGCATCTCAAGCACCCTCTCTCCACCTATCACATATCCCTTGTTCCTCTGCCACCTTTTCCTTTCCCTTGCCGTTGCAACCTCATCCCAGCCTCCACTCCCCCAATCGCTGCCTTCCATATGGTCACCGCTCATTCGTTGGGCCATGCCATTTTTTTCCAAGCACCTCACTCCACATCACCCCTGCACATACGCTATCAGACTGCCACCTACAAATCTCGCATTGGTCACAAAAAAATACCATTCATGGCCTCGAGGTGTCAGGATGGACTCGCAGAAGTCATTGGCACCATCTGAGAACAGTTATGGGTGTCAAGCCTAGTACTAATCCAAATGAAGATAGTTATTGAATATTGTGGGCAGCAGTTGAGACCTTGCCTCATCCCATAAATGGAAAATGTTGCAGAGAGAATCCATGAAGGCACACTTACGATCCGAAGTTTCCTTATGGGCAAGTTCTCCTGTAAATCACATAACTATGCCTGGCTCGCGTCTGACATAATGAGGTCTGCACAACCTGACAGAGCGGGCACTAAATGAAGGCTTTGAAGGCAGTGATCTGATCACATTCATGGTGGTTGCAGCATTTTAGTATATATAGGAAGTTTTGATAGTTTGTTAAGGTCGAATGGTTGAGCTAGGCTCCCTTCTATTGTAATATTTTGATTGAGAACAATTGGTTCTCTGGTTATGTATTTGTTTTTTGAGACATCTTGGTTAATCTAAGTCAGATTTCTTACTCCATCTTATTTGTCTCTGATACTGAGAGAGTTCGTGTTTGATTGATTCACGTGGATTGTTGTAACTCTATTATGATAAATGTTTGATTATAGTATTGTTATGATTTCTTTCATCTTCCTTGAAATTTGAATCCAAGAGGACCTTGTGTTTAAGTTTTTCCTCCTTAGGTTGTTGGAAAATCTGATGTTCATAGTGGACCTCTACACTTTTCTCACTAAATATTTCTCCTACTCACCCTTACTCCAACTTACTGACTGAAGTTGATTCAATACCTCAATGGTTGGTGCATGTTAGTCCAGATTTATGAGTTAGAACACTAATATTATTGAGTTTTCTCCATTTGACCACTCAAAACTCAATTACCTGTGACATATAAACTGATGGGTACTAGGATTACCTTTAATGCAATCTGAAGGTGACTTCTAGTGCTAACATTTCTGGCGTCGTTGTCAAGGAATGAATTGAAGACTTTTCCCTGGGATAGAATGACATAGAAGCTCTGATTTTGAAGGTGCATCAGATATCAGTATCATTGAAGATTGCAACTTGCACCTGGCGACTCCATTGTTTCAACTCCACTATTTCAGTTCTGGCTCTTAAAGGAAAACATATGAGGTCCACTTCACTACTGCCTCTAACAATGTCTGAAGCTGACCCAGAGGAAATTATTAGAAATGGAAAGACCACTCAAAAAGGTACCTCCATTGTTGTACCAAGTTTTTCTGATAATTTGCATAATCCCTCTTTAAAAAATCCAGTAATTGTTTATGATTCTCCTATTATACAAACTACAGGAGTTTCAAGAAATTTAATTTTTGGGAGCTTTCCTACCGATTTCTCCCCTCCTATTCTTGGTTTGGAAGGAGAGATCTTTGACACCCCTTTATCCCTCGAAGTTGTGAAGTGGAAGGAGAGATATTTGACCTTAGAAGACTTTCCTACTCCTCCTCCTATTAGAGTTGTTGCAGTTGCAGAAGGGGAGACTTTTGTTCCCTCAAGCCCCTTGTCTTCACCTCCCAAGAACATTGTCCCATTTTCACATAGCCCAACTCCATCCCCTCCAGGTTCTCCTCCATTTCACATACAAATGGTAGGAGATAATCCCCCCAGAACTAGAATAGAAGCTATAGTAGTTGCTAGGTATGCCCCTCTTGTCCTGCCTCAGCCTCTAAATTCTTTTCCAGCGGATGGCTACCTTAAGCAGTTGCCCAAGTTCATAGGTGAGGGAGACATAACTACAGAAGAACATCTTGAAGCCTTTTATAGTTATATAGACAACCATTCCATTGAGAATGAATATGTATGGATGAGGATTTTTGTTCATAGCCTTGATGGTGAGGCTAGGAAGTGGTTTAGGTATTTTACCCCTGGATCTATAATCAGGATTGAGGCTTTAGATGATGCTTTTATGAGGCAGTGGGGGGACAAAAAGGACTTTTTGTATTATATCACAGAATTTATATCCCTAAAGAGGAAAGAAGGAGATTTTGTCGATGATTTCTCTCAAAGATTGAAAAAAATGTACAATAAGATTCCTCCTGAGATAAATCCTGTAGATACCTCTGCCAAAATCACATATGCCAATGATTTTGACCCTGAGTTTTTCCTTTTATTGAGAGAAAGGAGATTTTCCTCCTTATCTCATATGCAAGATGCAGCCGTGGAGGTAGAATCTAACATAGTGGCATCTGATCAACTTAGAGGGAAATCTGATAAGGACATGAGAAAGAGTAGAACTGAATCCTAAACCTTTGATTCCTCTATTTTCCACCCCCAAGTTGATGAACTTACCAAATTAGTAAAATCTCTTTCTGCTAAGATGTAAAAGTTAAAGTTTGAGGGAAAATATACCTATATAAATACACAAAATGTTGATAATAGAGGTGGTTTCAGGAGACCTAATAATGCTCCTCATACTCTTACAAGATATCTCAAAAACAAAGAAAGGGATGGCCAAAAGATCCAAACTCCCTTGCAAAACAACCTGTTGGCTGACGAGGAAGGAGAAGATGAAGAAGATGATCTTGAGATCCATTTCTTGGCTGACACCCCTCCATCCCCTCACTTAACCCAATCTACATATGGGAAGTCCTTAATGGATAATCAAATAAATTAATTAAGTAAGGGAGAGAAGGAAAAAGAGAATCCTAGTAGATATGATCTGAGATCTAAAAAGAAAGGGGAAAAGACTAATGCTTCTGATCAACCCACAAAAATAGAAAAATATGCCAAGGTTGTGACAGTTGGAAGAAAAGAGAAATTTTCTCAAAGCCCCCTAGTTTTGGTTGAGGATCCTCTCCTAGAAGTCAAGGAGATTATGAAATCTCCACCTTCCTTCAGTTATGAAAATGAGATCCAAAAAATCAAAATCCCTGTGCCATTTTTGGAACTGATAAAAATTGAAGAAGTTAAAAAATTTATTTCCAAAATGTTGTTGTCTGAATCCTACTCAAATACCACTGACTCAGTTAATCTTCGGATGAAAATCCAGCAGTCATCTTAGGTCCTTTGAT
The DNA here is from genome assembly GCA_010110895.2 of Picea sitchensis. Lineage (NCBI taxonomy): Eukaryota > Viridiplantae > Streptophyta > Pinopsida > Pinales > Pinaceae > Picea > Picea sitchensis. The sequence continues at coordinate 2,201 of SNQJ01S0194815.1, read as the reverse complement.
AGAATATAGAGATGATTCATCCCCTCCCTTATATACATCACTAAACATACATGATAAGTTGTTGCATAATTGTTTGATGGACTCGGGGGCATCTCACAATCTCATGCCCAAAGCAATCATGCACTAGTACATATGACCAAATTTGTGATGGTTGTTCATTGATATTGCCACACTTATCCGTCACAATTTCCACGAACGCCGAATTTCTTTTTCGTCGTAATAATTTCGTCGCTATATCCACGATCCAGGTGTGCGTGGAAACATCGACGAAATTAGCTAGCCACATGTCAAAAACTTCAATATTGGTTAACCTTCTTCATCGTCACAATTATGACGCAATTTTGTCGCAATACCAACAAAGAAATGTGCCAAGCCAATAACTTGTGACGCAGCTGTTGAATGTGCGACAAAATTTCATCGCAACTTGCGACGAAATTTCGTGGTAATATCGACGAGTTCTCTTTCTAAAAACTGTATTTATGACGGACTTGTTGTATATGCAACGAAACTTCGTGGAACAGTGTGACAAAAATTCGTCGCTATAGCAACGGTTATGGTAAAAATATTCCGACGAAAGTCCGTCGATATTGCGACGATTACTGTAGGTTTATAAAAAAAAAAATTACATGAAATATGGTATTACCATATTACATTGTAATATGGTATTACCATATTACATTGTAATATGGTATTACCATATTACATTGTAATATGGTATTACCATATTACATTGTAATATGGCATTACCATATTACATTGTAATATGGTATTACCATATTACATTGTAATATGGTATGCCATATTACAATGTAATATGGTAATGCCATATTACATTGTAATATGGCATTACTTTTACATTGTAATATTCTAATATATTGTAATATATATATCCCCTAGAATTAATCAAGGCGTTAACCAACCAAATATTGTAAGCATGTGTTATCATGAAGTTGGATTAGAAGTAAGGATACTAAGAATTGTAATGCATCAATATTAAATCTAATGAAAATTGAAATTTCATTTGAAATCAAAGAAAATTTCTTATGATACACAATGG
>SNQJ01S0194813.1:0-17595 GCA_010110895.2 Picea sitchensis | reverse complement strand
TTGAGGCTACTACTTGAAGAACTAGTACTGGCAATATAGTCCTTACCTTGAAAACCCATAGCTGTGATTTTTGTTTCATCTCCAGAATCAAATCATAAATCATGTTGTGTAGTTGCAACAGTGTTTGGTTTCGTTTTTTTGTTGAACTTTTTGGATCTCATTTCAGGATGAAGTTTCCAACAATGGTCTTCATCATGGCCATCTTTTGAACAATGTTTACATGTGAGTTTTCCTCCCTCTTTCTTGACTGAAGCATTATTCTTTCCATTTCCTTTGAATTTCCTCTTTCCTTTGTCTCCATTGTAGAATGGCTTATTGTTTCCTCTTGAGGAGAATTCTTCCCTCTTGCTTATAAATGAGTTTCTTGTACACAAACTTCATCTATATTTGTAGGGTTAAACATGAGAATTGTGTGTTTCAAATAACTATGCAATCCTCCAATGTATTTGAGTAAAGTTTCTTGAGAAGATAAATCTATACCCAAAATCAAAGATCTTCTTCTAAATTCTTGAGTGTATCTTTTCACACTTTTCCCTTTAGCTTTCCTAAAGTTTTTCCAATCCATAATATCTTTCTACATGTATGCTAATGGATAAAATTGTCTTTTAATTGCAACAATAAAATCATTTCAAAGAGGATAAAACTTTACCATGTTTCTTCATGTCCTCTTGAGTTTTGGCTTCCCACCAAATGAGTGTTTCACTTTCCAATCTAAGAGAAGCAAGCTAAATCTTAGTTTCATCATCTTGGATTCTTTGTATCCTACAATACACTTCAATCTGACGAATCCAATTATCCAATTTCTCAACATTTACCTCTCCATTGTACATGGGCAATTCAAACTTAATATCGCTGATCAAAATCTGGATCAGGGGGATCGGTACCGCTCGATTTCAAAGTGCTTTCGGAATAATGGCTGAAATGGGGCATTAGCGTCCGTCTCCTCTTCACGATTCCGTACGGTATCTTCCACTTTCTCAAAGCGGTCTGTATGGAGAATATATGAGTGATACGTTCCCTTAGAAGACCAAGCGAGGGAAAAAATTTAGATCTTGGTATTACTGTCAGATGCAGTCGGTTTCCGATGGAAGATCCGATACGGGACCGCGTGGAAGATCGTCTGGGACGTAATGGTGGCTCGGTGATGACGTAATGTCGGTGATTTGGCGTTTTTGGTGTGCGGTTGGACCAATCCCGAGGTGAAACATGTCACCACTGAAAGGGTGACCCGTGTACGGGGTATTGCGTCGACATCCTGGCGTGTCGGGGATGACATCGAGCGTCGCGTGGAATCTTGTGCAGGAGGAGTGATGTGGTAGGTGATGTGGCATGCGTTTATTGGCTGAAAGTTTGGTGAATGATGATGCGACACGTGTCATGGTTTTGGCAAATGGTATGAGACGTGGCTGAAATCAGTGCAGCCGTGTCCTGATATTTGGTTAATTGGTTTTGGTTTGGTTGTATAAAAATTTATTGGGGTCCGTGGGGTTCGACCACCGGACCTCCGATATGACTTACCCAAAGTTTGCCCGACTGCTAGACCAAGCATTGGTTCTTGTTTTGTTTGCGGGTTTTATTGTAATTAAGTTAGCATTTGGTGATGGTTGGGGCCGCGACCGGGTGGGCTTAATGACTCCTTGGTCGCACACCATTTTACATATGCCCATACTTTACACCAACACGGAGGCAGGGGTTTACGTTTGAAAATTGCGTGGTTATTTGGTTGTGGCTCCATTTTACATGCGCGCGGGAGTTGTGGTTAACTCATGGTTATATGTGTTAATACATGTGAACCTAATATATTGCATGCGGTTATAGCGGATTGGCCCGTCAGAGTTTAACCCATAGACACAGTCCCTATTATATGTGCCATGATATGGCTCTATGAAGGAAAGAACCGCAGGTATTTTTTCTTGAGCTTAGTTTCCTGCTTTTAAAACCAAAATGATCATATGGTCAATGATGTCAGAATTAACTAGGCGGTTGAAATTTGGAAGCCCTAGCGAATCGGTTGAACCGTTTGAACACATTCGGTGCGGGTTTTAACGCACATTTTGGAGTGTGTTCTTAGTTCATGCACACGAGATGCGTTAGCGAACGGTTGAGAAGGTTGAAGGAGAAAATGGAGGAATTTCTTCTTCATCTTTTGGCGATTGAGGTGTCATAAAAAGCCCAGCTAGGGGTTTTAGTTTATTGAATCAATGGCTTGATTTTCGACCATTTGAAGACTTCTTAAGGTTTCTGTTAATTTTCAGCAAGCTCAGGGAGGCAAACCCCTCCGTGATCGAGGACATGGTTTGGTGAGCCTATATGTTTGTTTTCTGTGATTGAATAATCATTTTTTGGCTAATTGATATGCTCTTAACATTGGAATGAGTTTAGGGTTTGTTGAGGGACTTTACGAGTGTTTTGCCAAAAGCTTCGAGGAAGCTTATATTACTTGTAGAAGAGGTTATGCCGGGATGAGCCATGATCCATTTTCAAGAGATTCTATTAGTCATTTTTGGGGTTTTATGTGTTTGATCTCAATGGTACAGTCTGTTTTCCATTGGATTTGAGCGGCGGCTTGTAAGAAGACTTTTGACTAATTAATCTCAGAGAACCAAGTCCATTGATGGAGGCTCAAGGAGATGTAACTTGGGAGGGTGAACTCCTTTATCAACTTGTTCTTGTTGTGAGAGTTTGATGGTTTATTTGCACCAGAAGTATTGTTGTTGTGTATTTATTTGAAGTACATATTTAACCATTTTACAGAACATATTATCACACATAAGCATTCTGAGAAGATACATAAAACTTAGCACATAATTTATCTAGCCTATTTTAACACATGAAGCAAGGTCTGTAAGAGTTTATTTTAATGAAGTAGCGAGAGTTGCTTGCATGGAATAACAAGTCCGTGCCTATTTTTAGATCAGGTGGTATATGAGCATAGTTTGTTTTGCTCATGTGTTTATACATCGGTGGCAGAGATTTAGCTATTGGTTTTACAGTACCATGAATTTGTGTTGAAGTTGGATATCTTTCAAGGATGGAGGAAGCTTCAAGAATATTGATAGTTCTCATACATTTTCATTATCTAAAGAGAAATTATACTCATGAGAGATTTGATGAAAGAGATGTGCAGACAAGAATACAAGAACATTGCCCTTCAAGCGTAGTTGATGGCCATTAAGGAGGAGAAAGACCAGCTTTGCAAAGGTTGCATGAGATGGAGATTCAACTCCATCAGGCAAAGTACTTAAGTACATGCATGAACATAAGGTATGCAGTGTTAGTTTATCTTCTAATTCTTCTAAGATGAATGTTTTGGTGGTTTGAAAGTCACACAAGATAGGGTACGGTTGTTGTTAAAAATGGGCTATGAAGGTAAAGGTTTGGAAAAGCATGCCTGCACGAGGCATTGTTGAGCCTATTATGGTTGAAGAAAGACCTAAGTATTGTGGTCTTGGCTATGAACAATTAATGGAGCAAATTCCAAAGTAGAGGAGACAAGGGAAAAGTTCCAAGCATAAACTTTGTTCAAGTTCACCTCTCAAGAAGGCTTTAAAAGGTGAAAGTTCAATCCCTCAAAATACAAGGCTTGTGTTCGGGATGAATGCAAATGTGAGAGTTATGACAGTGAATAAGACAAGAACACTGTTGATGGTCTTCAAAGGAGAGTTTGTGACTCTTCCGATTCACCTCTTCAAAGCGGCGATAAAGGTGAATGCTCCAGGTATAATTCGCTTATCGGTCAGTTGCATTTGATTATGTTAGCATGGTAAATTTGGAAGAAAGAATCCTTGTACATATTGTGGTTGTATAACCATCATGTTTTGAAATGTTGGAAAAGATTAACCGCTTTGAAATTGTCCAAGCAAAGACAGCGTGAAAGAGGATGCAAAAGATTTTCACTCATTGTCGGAGCGGTCATCCTCATTGACCAATGTTGGACGTTGCATCAAACCACTCATCCTGACATAAAGCGAGATGGATAAGAGTTTGGAAAGAATGGAAGTGGTGATTCCATCATCGATGTGAGTCAAGATGATTCACAAGACACGATGTTATTGAAAAATTCCGCCGTTCAGTTGGTTTCGTAAGAAATGGTTGGATTTCTTGAGCAAGTGAAGATTGCGTTTTTCTGTTGTAAATGAACTTATCATGCTTCCCATAAATGCACACATGATAAGTTGTATTTATATATTTTTCATTTCAACTCATATGTACCCACATGTTTTTGGGATTATGTACTTATGTTTTCATTGGAAGGAGAGTTGAAGAGTCATATACATGCATTTGTTTTATGTATGTGTGTCGGTGAACACGGTGATGGTTCATCATGAGTGATTCATGATTGTTACATGATTATGTATCATGTTTGTCAACTTGTCGGTTTGGGAAGATTGATGTTTCAATGAGTCTCGGTAATTGTTGATGATTTTTCGGCGACTATGTTATTAATGTCGATCGTGTTGTTCCACTTATGTTTAGTCGATGGTGTTTATTGACTTGAAAGTTGATTTTAAAAATGTCATGTGCTTTGATGAAGTACGATATTCGACAGTTTGTTTGAAGAACAAAGATTTTGTTGGCATCATTTATCAAATAATCTTGTATAAGTTTGTTTCAAGATTGATGGTTTTCTTAACTTGTGACAAGATGTCGCAGGAAGTTTGTGTATCCATTGGAGAGCTGATTTTGTTGGCGTAAAGAGGTTGAAGAGGGACTTGATTCGGTGGGAAGAGGTTGGATGCTGAAACCTGAAGGCGGTGGGTGTGGCGACCGAGCGGTGGTTGAAGGACATAGCGGTTAGGTGCGGTATTCAGGTGATTGTGGAAAAGATTTTGATATAACTTCAAAGCAGACAGATAAGCTTTTGCGGGTCCAAAGCCTTTCAGTGGGAAGGTGTGTGATCAAAATCTGGATCAAGGATCAAATTTTGCTCAATTTTCAAAGATCTCGGAATGCAACAAAAACAGTACCATTGCATCCGTCTCGTCTTTCTGATTCCGGTGATATATTTACTTTCTCAAACTAAGTCCGTATGGAGAAGATATCGCGATCGTTACGGCAAGACCAATGAGGAAAAATTTAGATATTGATTGTACACGATTGCGATGCGATGCAATGCAGGAGGACTGCGATGGTAGGTCGATACGAGGACGCATGGAAGATCCGTGCAGGGACATGTGGTGGCTCGGTGATGACCGCGTGTGGTGATTTAGCGGACTTTTGATTATGCGGTTGGACCAATCACGAGAGGTGACCGCGTGTCGCCAATATGGAAAGGGTGACCGCATTGGCCTGGTGACTTATCGACATCTGGCGTGTCGGATGGCGTCCGGCCCGTCTCGTGGCGACATGCTTGAAGTGGCGTGGTAGGTGATGTATCGTTTATTGGGCGGCTTTCGATTCGATTGAATGATGATGCGACAATGATAAAATTAGGTGGCCGAATGGTATGAGGACCGATGGCCCAATCCGTGAAATGCGTGTCGTTCGTTGACTGGTTAATTGGTTTTGGTTTGGTTGTATAAAATTTTGTTGAGATTAAGGTAGGGGTTTGACCCCGGACGGACCTCCATTAGCAATGACTTATGAAGTTGCGGTAAGCTAGACCAAGCATTGGTTTGTTCGCGGTTTTTGTTAGCCAATTTAAGTTAGCATTTGGTGATGGTTGGTGAGTGGCGGACGGAACTTAACCCGACCTTGATCGTAGCACCATTTCCATATGTATGCTTTACACCAACGGGCCGGTTCACGTTGAAAAGTGCGGTTATTTGAACATCCATTTTACATCGCGGGAGTTGTGGTTAACCTGTGGTTATATGTGTTAATACATATGACCATAATATATGCATCACCGGTTATAACCGTTGGCATGTGGGGGTTTTAACCCATAGCCATGGTTCTATTGTATGTGCCACATGACCCTTAGCTCTGAGGAAAGAATGGCGGGTATTTTATGGAACTTAACCTGCTTGCAAACCAAAGGCGGTCATATGGTCAATGTCAAGTGCTAGGCGGTTGAAATTTTGGAGGTGCCCTAACCGTCCCTAACATTTGGACAGCTTTCGAGCAGCTTGGTGCCGGTTTTTAACGCACATTTTGGGCGTGTTCTTGGTTCATGCACCGCGAGTTATGTTCTAGCGAACCAGTTTCAGGAAGGTTGAAGGAGGAAAATGGAGAAGGGCTAACTTCTTCATCTTTTGGCGATTGAGGTGTCGTAAAAGCCGATCTAGGACTTTGGGCGTGTTGAATCCATTAGCCTGAGTTTTCCGCGACCATTTGAAGACTTCTTACGCAAGTTTTTCACCGTGAAGTTTCAGCAAGCTCGGGGGAGCTTGAAGCCCTCATTGATGAGGACATGTTTTGGTGAGCCCTATGTTTGTTTTCTCTCGATTGAATAATCGGTACGGCTAATTGTTAATATGCTCTGAACACATTGGACAGGTTTCAGAGGCTGTTGAGACTTTTACAGGTGTTTTTCAAAGCTTCGAGGGAAACATGGCCACATGTAGAAGAGGTCATGCGGGGATGAGCCATGATAGTTTTGAAGTTCTATTAGTCATTTTTGGGGTTTTTTTTTTTTTTTTTTTTTTTTTTTTTTTTTTTTTTTTTCCATTGGAGTTGAGAAACGGCTTTTAAAATAACTTTTGACTAATTAATCCCGAGCGAGTCCATTGATGGAGCTCAAGGAGATGTAGCCCTTAGGAGGGTGAACTCCTTTATCAACTTGTTCTTGTTGTAAGTTTGATGGTTTATTTTCTTTTAGCAAGTATTATTGTTGTTGTGTATTTATTTGAAATACATATTATACGTTACAAGAAATAATTCTCACATAATCATTTACAAGAAGATACATAAAACTTAGCACATAATTTATAGAGCTATTTTAACACATGAAGCAAGGTCTGTAAGTTTATTTTAATGAAGTAGCGGTGCTTGCATAGAATAACTAAGTCAGCCTTATATTTTCATATCACTTGCCTAAAGTTTTTACAATCCACGATAGCTTTCTGCGTAATGCTAATGGATAAAATTGTCTTTTAATTGCAACAATAAAATCATTCGAGAGGATAAAACTTTACCATGTTTCTTCATGTCCTCTTGAGTTTTGGATTCCCACCATATAAGTGATACACCTTCAATATAAGATAAGAAAATTGAATCTTATTTTCATCATCTTGGATTCTTTGTATCCTACAATACCCTTCAATCTGATGAATCAATTATGTCAATTTCGGCATTTACCTCTCCATTGTACATAGGCAATTCAAACTTAATGTCAAGCTTAAGCAAAAGGAGTTTGTGGATGAATTTTACCATGTTATTTTGGAGAATTTGGAGGTGGATGTGAAATGGTAGAAGAGTTGGAAGATGGAGGTGGAGGAGGTAGAGTGTCACCATTCCCTCCATTTCCCTTTTGGAGTCTTATCATCATTACCTCATACTTGGTGAATGCCTCCTTGTGAAGCTTGAGGTGATTGAATGGTTATCCTTCTTGAAAGTTGAGAACATGTCTCTACAAGTTTCCCTTCTCCTGCAGGCACAAAACTTGTAAGCATCACAAAACCAAACATACAAAAAAATCAAACCTTAAAAAACCTTTTCTATGATACCAATTTGTACTTCTTACAAGGCATCGAAAATAGGCACATAACGACAAAGATGATAAAGGAGTTCGCTCATCTCTTGGGCTACATGCGGGTGTCGGTTTAATGGATAATTTTCATTGCTCTCCAAAATTGTTAAAAGCGATGCTGATACTCATAATGCAAAATAGATGGCTCCAGCGGCTCGAGAATGTCAAAACCCTAAGATGGGCTCTTCTGCTTTGGTTTGGCCAAAACAGAAGAAAATACCCTTCACGGAAGTTTTCCCCAATACTTGATGTCTGCTGCATGCACCCATAGTAATCCAAAACTCGGCCTTTGTGTGCTTCTCTATCCAAAAACCTAGCTCTTGCAACCACACATAGTCGGGTGTGAAATTGTTGCATCGTTAGCGAATTAGCACCTTAAATGTTGGAGGTGTTGGTCTTATGGGCCATGTGGCCAGGGTGTTGGGCTAATTTCCTGCACACCGGCTAGTCCTTTCATAATATGTGTGCCCTGGACAGGTGGCTTGGTGTTGGTGTGTGTGACCATAGAACAGGAGCCTAAGCCCGAACCCTTTCTTTCCATCAAATGAACCATATTGAAAACTTAAATAGTTTATTTGGCGTTATAGAGTGAGAAACATCCAGTAGGCAGGCTAGTTGTCCGGCCTACATGCTCGTCCATACACCCCCGGAGCTCAAGGTTTCAACCCTCACGAAGTCCAAACAACATTTTACTACAATGAATTGGTGCCACATGGCATCCTGACATTGGTCCACATCAATGTACATCCACCACCACTAATGCCACATGTCATCACATGATTGACCCATGTGATCACTTTCCAACTTACCTTTCCATGTTAGCATCCCATTCACCCTACCAAGTGTCCATGCCATGGCCCGGATTTGTATGGTGCGTGCAGTGTCTGATCGGTACCCACGTTAGCTGTCTGGTATGCGATTAAGCAATTTTTCTTGTTTGGAAGAAATGAAAACACCATATATTTTCCATTCGCGAACTCTGTTTGAGCACAGTTGATTGTGTTGGGATCATTGAGGACAGAGTCCTGTGAACCCATTTTCGAGAAATTTCAGACACTTTGATTTTTGAGCATTCTTTTTTTCCTAGATCAATCATTCGACAGTTTGTAAGGAAGAATGAAATGAAAAGCAGATATAATATCAACCTGATGAATAATAATAGAGAATACGATGAAACTTGACTTCTGTAAGAAGTAATATTTGAAGCGTAAGAGTAATGAGAACAAGCTTGCTAGAATGGTGTGACTTATCTCTGAGAAGATATGTGATGGCTAGGCTCATTCACAAGAATATGAGTACAATGAGGGCTCAAAATCCTTTTCCATCAAAATGAATGCCAAAGAACCATAGACATCAAGAACGCATATCCTAGGGTTAGGATATGAAGCGCCAAAATTTGTGTGGGTCCCGTTGGGGTAAGTGGTACATCAACTTCCCAGGGGTGTGGCTTTTGAATACGATCTTTTTTTTGGTCATTCGATACCTCCTCGGAAAGGTCTATCACGAGAAGTACAACTTTCACTAGAAGTTGGGGAATATCAATAACAAACCTTGGTCCCCCAAAAGTCAAAAAAACATCGTTTAGACCTCAAAATGGCCCGAGAAGTTTGAGACTTCGAAAATCTAGAAAAAGCGCCAAGATGAAAGTTGTATGTGAGCTAGATGGAAAGGGTGGGTGGCTATCGATATCCACCTGGATATTTTCCACACTTCATCCTTTTTATTCGCCCATCTTTTGGGATTTTAGTTATTATTGAACTAAGAGTTATTACCTCATTTCATGGGAAGAAGGGGTTGAGAGCCTAGAGGGTAAATGTAGCCGGAAAAATATAAAATCCAAATCATAACCTTCTATATGCTCACCCAAATAGGTCTTGATAACAATGAAACATTTCTCTTAAAAAATTGAAGACTGCATAAAAGAAAACTCACATTATATATAGATGTCCCACTTATTATGATTATGTACACTTATGCAACATTCATTTCTTTCCATGCATATGGCACACTGTGTACCTCTAACCCCGAGTTACATTGCGATATTGATCCGAGATATTTTCATCGTGAGTTATAAAAAATTGCATTAAATGAGGAAAAGATGAGGTACACCATTAAAGAAGGAAAAGCTCAATAATGAAGAGACATAAGCATCAAATCGAACACAAAAAGAACGATAGCGGAGTTAGTCCACAATTGGACTCGTCTCCAGGTCACGCTCTCAAATGGGTAGGCTCTTTCATTAACTCAACAAAATAATTTGGCAAAATACATAAAATTATACATAATTCTGAAATCAAACGTAGAAATAATGCTGATCATGAAACGGCAGCACCATTGAATTACAGCGTTGTCGAATTACCCACAAAAATGATTGTCTCCGCATAAATTAGACTACGGTCAGGTATTTTATGTGAAGAATGAAATGACTATAGATTATTATGAGATGCTTAACATAGAATAAGGAGATACGATGAAATTTTGCTATTCAATAGAAACTAGTGGGCATGAAATCTGACCGAGCAACTGGAATGTTGTGGAAACATCGAAGGGATGTGGCGGTTAGCTCGATACAGCGAAGATGATTACAATGAGGATCTGAAGGCCTTTTAAAAATAAGGACTGTCAAAAACCCTGAACATCCAAAACCTAACCCTAGGAGATGAAGCATCAAAGTCATGTGGGCTAGTTTGGAGTAAGTTAGTACATCAACTTCGGGGTCATAACTTTTACATACGATCTCCATTTTAGGCGTCTCATAGCTTAGTTGGAAAGATCTATCTAAGGACTACACCAATTGACAAAAATTTCATGATGAAACATTTGTGTAACATACCCAAAAGCGTGGATTTAGGGCCTCAAAACGGCTCCGAGTTTAAGGACCAGCTAAAAATAGTAAATTACCAAAATTGCAGAAGTTGTTTGAGTCAGTCGAAAGAGGTGGGTGGCCATAGATATCCCGCCTGGATCAATCCTCCCTCATAGGAAGTAATGGTCTCCATTGTGTTGAGTTCCCCAATAAGGTGAGGAAAATTCCACCATTGAATTTGTACGGTGAGCCACTTGGTGGGGTGCCTGTGACAACTCAATAAAGAAATTTTGGATCCTTTGTTGTCGAGGAGTTCCCGCGGTATATGTGTCCCACAATATGATCCTTTGGATTCCTATTAGTATGCGGTCGGAGGTTGAGATCTTTGGTGTGATTTTTTTACGCTACTTCTGAGGTGTCAATAATGGTGGGAAATAAGATGAGGGTCATGTTGAACAGGCGTGGAAGCCCGAGGAAAGGAGAATATTGAGCTGAAAATTATCTCCTTAGCCTTGGTGATGGTGTAAGTACCCTGCTTGGTGGGGAGAATCTTCAGATGGGGACTTACATAAGGCGTTTTTTTGCAAGTGCAACCAAATTTTGTCCCACATGAAACTTATATGGCACACGATGTTAATCATGGCATTGCTTGTACTTTCCATTGGAGTGCGTGGAAGGATGTCACAAAATTGTTGGAAGATGTGATGGATCCTCTCAATGAACGGTGGGTTTTAAAACTAGGTTGACGGGATATGAGTCGGTCCAGAATTGTATGAAATTTTAATGTAGGACCCAATGGTTGAAATCAACCCACACGAAAGGGTTCTAATTCGATTGAGCTATGCATGGATCGATTGTAGCTATGTTAGACATAGAAAACATTCTCATCCCATGTGTGATGGTGATTGGAATTATACATGCACAAAATATACCTGATCATTCGATTTATGACCTCGGTTTGGCCATCTTTCTGCGGGGTGGAAGGTAGTGGATTTGGTGAGCTTGGTATCCAACAATGACCGGAGGCTCGACCAAAATGTGAAAATTGTCTATCCCAATCACGAGACAATGGTTTGTGGGATTCAAAATTTTACCAGACTACCGTTCAAAGAAGAGCTTAGCCCGATGAAACTACGTTGTGATATATAGCGGGGCAACGAGAATCACCATCTTAGAAAAGCGATCAATAACCACAAAAACACAGTCATTTCAAACGGTGGAGCGAGAGGGATAACATGTACTCCATTGAGATGGATTCCCCATAGCTTTGTTGGGAGTAGGGAAAGGGGTGTACATGCCATGTTTCTTAATTGTCGGTTTTGCAATGAATATGGAAGCGTGGGAACGTATGATTGACCACTTGTTGAAGTTTAAATGCAAATGTTTTCATGGCATCTACTTGTCTTTAGGCGTCAGTGTCCTACTACACGAATGGTCGGGATTCCTAGATGTCTTCTCTCACTAAAACGCGATGGGCAGTAGATATGGCCGAGGTGACACAACAACCCATCGAAGATGGAAATTATCAACAAAGCTGTGTTCGCGACCAACATTTGGTAGGTGAGGTGGAGAAGTACGTGTCTATCTCATAGAGTTGGGGCCATCGGAAGGTATCATGGCCACAAGGAATCCGACATCATGGTGGTGTCGCGTGGCGGTCTCGCGAGGAAATCGTATTGGGAGTTGGTGCTTCATGTTTATACTTGATGTTGAGGAATTGGAATTGTTGTAAGTATGTGGACCACTTTTGATGAAGCGGTCGATACGTAATTTACCTTGTGTATGCGCATGAGCTGCGGTGGCTTATGGTCAATGTGGATGGCTGTCTCCTTCCCAAGAATGTAATGTATCCGTGGCGACAAGCTTGCACAATGGAGTGCATTACACGATAATGTCTCGATTATGATGAGCCACTGAAGGGTGGTGGTAAGTGAAACATAGTATCAAGCATTTGTCTCAATCTCAAAGGGTTTGTGTAGGTGTTTGTGAAAGTATTGAGGGATGAGCATAATGGCGCTTCAAATCATCGAACTCTTGTTGTTGGGAACGGCCCCACGTAAATTTTCCCTTACCACCACCCATGGTTAATTAGCTAAGGGTCCATTAAATATGGGAGAGCTGCTCGACACAGCCATTGGCATTTGGCTTTGGCTTCGTTCAAGGTGTGGTTGAAGCCGATCCGCAGATGACTTGAATGTGCCATTTGGATCTCAGGTGGCACCATGTTGATGTGGTGTATCCCGGTAATGGACCTTTTCCATCTTAGAGGAGCATTTTTCCAAGTTGATTTATAGCTTGTGTTGTGTGAGGTGTCTTGTAGAACCTATGAATATGTTGCAAGTGTTCTCCCCAATTCTTGCTTTAAATGAGAATGTCGTCAAATACACCACTACAAAAGTATTGGTGAATGGTCCCAGGATATTTTCCATATCCTCATGAAAGTGGTTGGAGCATTTTTCAAACCAAAGGGCATGGCCAAGCGGGCTAAAAGACCTTCCTTGACTTGAAGCGGTCTTCCATACATCCGTCTATTCTACCAGGGACCTGTTGGTAGCCAGACTTTGGATCAATCTTCTTGAAGTATTTATTTTGTAAGTTGATGAAGGTGTGTTTGGGGGTGGGTATTGGTTTCTGGTACGTTTATTGAGGCAGGTAATCAATGTAGAGTGGAGTAGGGTTCTATATTTCTTTTGTCTACCCGACGATTAGACTCATAGGAGTGATGTCACGGGGCGGATGTACTAGCAATGGAGGATTATTGGATAATAATAAACTGATCTCCTTAGTCTCTAACATAGAGCAGAGATAGACTCTCCCATTGAACTGTGATTCTTTCGGTCGGATCGATGGGGTGCTTGATCTGACAGTCTTGAAGAATACCCATGTAGTTGAGGAGAAGATATCCAATTATTCTTCAACGACCTTGTCTACTACCTTTTGTGTGGAGATGGGTCATAAAGACCCTAAGATGTGGTTGGCGATCTTTCACTCATTCGAGGAGTGAATCCTAAAGAAGATAATACAATGCGAGAGATGACCTTCCCATACATTGCTTGGCGGGAGATCGAAATAGCGCGGTGGGGCGCATAAGGCATCACAACAGTTTTCTATTAAAGTAATAATATAAAAGGCCTAGACTCGTATTATACGACTATAGTTTTGCATAAATAAGGTTATTTAAAAGAACATCACAAACCTTAGGAGGTAACATCACACAATACCCTCGTCTTTGAAGGGCTTGATGTCGTGCGACAATCGGCATTGTTAATGCTTGTAAAGATGTCGCTTCCTTGGTGGATTCATCCAATGGTGTAGGGTTATTGGTGCGGTGTTTCGTGAGGGCCAGCCAGCGATAACCCTCGTTGATAGTGTTCTTCGCTACCACTATCAATAATGAAGTCGCGGCGGGGTGACTTTTATCCACATCTATGAATGGAATAGGCTCTCAACTAGCCGACCGTGCGGTTCATCGGTGGAGCGGTGGTAGCGACAATGGTACTGGGTTCCGCATTGATGATCCATCTTCCCCTTTCTGGATTTTGGTCGGTCGGAACCCGCATTTGATTCTGAGGCTTTCACTTCATCCACTAGTGACTTCATTGAGTGGCTTGTCGAAGCGGTGTTATGCCAGGGCTCTTATGGAAGTCGCACCACTTCGTGATATCTTCTTTGTCTTTTTAGTGTCCTTCTTTTCTTGCGGCTTGGTGGTTTCTTGATCTTTGTCCATCTTTGCTCGTCCTTTGTTCTGTGGGTTGGGGCCATACCTAGCTTTGTTGTGGGGGTTCCCAGACCCCAAATTCTCATGTCTTCTGGCGGAGCTTACGTTAGATTTTTGGCATATCGGTGGGTTATTAGGATGAGATGTCCGAGAAATTACCGACTTTAGTGCGGATGTATCTATGTCTGAGCACTCGAGAAACGAACTGTAAATAATGGCTATGAATCGCATTTGACGGTCATTATGGAAACTGTTGAACGCCTCGGCTTGCTTGCGGTACAATGTTGTGATTATGGTCCATTGGTATACAAGTCATCATAACTTCCAATAGGGTATTATTTTTTCCTTAATAGCATCCCTTAAGCACTCCTAGGTGATTGTGACTTTAAATTTTTAGGGTTCCTTTGTTTCCTTTTGCTCGCAAATTTTCCCGCAATCTTTGACATGAGGCGGCTTTGGTAAAAGTAATATTTTCTCTATTTGAAAGTTATGGATGAAAAATACCCTTCTAGTAGATTCAATACACTTTTGCCGTCATGTCTATCACGAACTTCAAATCTGAGGAGATATCAAAGTTTATTTGTACCTTGAAGAGGCCACCGCTCGAGAAGAAGATGTGTCACTTGTTTGTAGTCGTCGAAGGATTTGTGCCAAAACTATCCATCATCTTGTTCCTTAAGTTGCATGAGAGTTCTGAAGCAACATTTTGAAAGGATATCCTATCCATCATATTTATTTCTCCTTCCATGAGAGTGGCTTGGTCGCGAGCTTTGGTCCTCGAGAGAAACAAGCTCGAGGACCTAATTCTTTTATTACTCGACCTGGGTTGGGACATGCATTAAGATAGGAATGACCTTTTGATACCGATCCATATTTTATGAGTAGAACTAAATGACTACACATTATTAACAAATGATTAACGAATGGCAGTCATGATGAAACGGTTTTCTATTCAATAAGTAAAATGGCCGGGCGTAAAATGTAGTGGAAAACAAGCTTGTTGAATGGTGGCGACTTATCTACGGGAAGATAATGACGATTAGCTCGATGCCAGAAGATGATTAAAATGAGACTCACGAAGGTCTTTTACAATAAACAAGAGTGTCAAAACCCTAGACATCCAAAAACCTAACCCTAGGATGAAGCACCAAAAGTCATGTTTATTGTAAAAGGCCTTTAGAGTTTCATTGTACTCATCTTCTTGGGGTAGTAACTTTTGCATGCGATCTCTATTTGGGGTGCATGATATCTCGATGGAATGGGGTATCCAAGGACTAAACATTTTTTTTCACACTTTGGATAAATCCTACAAAGTTACTGTGGCCTAGAAAATGTTTTTTTATGGCCTCAAAATGGCCCTTAAAGTTTATGAATTGAAAAAATGCTAAAAATAATAATTCACCAAAATTGCTAGAAAATTGTTTTGAGCGGTTGGAAGAGGTAAGTGGCCACCGATATCCACCTAGAGAAAACTCGTACTCGGGCCCAAGAATAAATTTGTATTGGTTTTGTACCTGTACGGCACACCAGTGGAATGGAATGCATAGAAATGCATGCCCAAGGTCGTACCGTATGCATGCCTTCCTCCTAGGGCTGGACAGACTTAACATTTAAGCAATATCTGTAGGCATTGATAACAATGAAGGTCGTTGGCATGTTGTTTTGGGTGTGAATGTAAAGGCGTATAGTGCTAGGGAGGGGTCAAACCCTCGGTCCTCCCCCTTTTGGTTTAATTCATTGTAATATATATATATATATATATATATAATACAAGTTATTCCCCTAAATTTTAGTAGTATATATATATATATATATATATATATATATATATATATATATATAATACAAGAGTTTTTCCACCAATTTTGGAGGTAGCACTATCCATATCTCCAACGGTTAGAACACAGCCAAGTTTGGCATGGTCCTTCAAATTAGCGGACCAGCAAACTTTAATTTTCAAAGCTTTCCACAGGTTTGTCATTGTGCTTTCTCACCTGCCGTGTGACAACCTCTGATTAGACCACATGGAGCACTCCCACTAGGCCACGCCATCCTCTACCATGTCAGTGCCATTAGCATACCCTCATTGTGCCATGTCATCATATAGATTTCCACATGGCACGATCCTATTGGTCCATGGATCGGCCTGAGGGTGCAAAACTGGGTGACATGTGGCAGCCTTTGGTGTTACCACATCACCATGTTGACGTCATGCTGACGTTAGTATGACATGTGTCACATTATACTCATGCCATGTGTGTTGTACATATGATGATGTCACTTGTACGGATGCTAACGTCCATTAGTACGGATGTTGACTCATCCCTGCCCTGACAGCTAGGTTGACCAAAACTTGACCATGAATATCTTTCAATCTGTAACGCCATTTGATGAGTCATTTGTGTCGTTATAAATATTGTGACGCGCTCTTTGTGATAATGGCATTTTCACTGATTTTCGGGAACTTTGAATTTTTACCCTTTCTTTGTCTGTTGAGTCCATTCTAACCGTCATGGGTTATACACGAGTTCGAGTTGTTCTTAGCCTTCTCTGGATCCTTTTTGGATCACCTTTACTAGAAAGATTTTCAGACCACCAAAATCTTTCGTAATCAACAAGGAAGTGAGGATGATGATGTCACTTGTACGGATGCTAACGTCAGTAGTACGGATGTTGACTCATCCCCTGCTGACTTGGCTAGGTTGACCAAACTTTGACCATGAATATCTTTCAATCTGTAACGCCATTTGATGAGTCATTTGTGTCGTTATAAATATTGTGACGTGCTCTTTGCGATAATGTCATTTTCACTGATTTTCGGGAACTTTGAATTTTTACCCTTTCTTTGTCTGTTGAGGCCATTCTAACCGTCATGAGTTGCTTCTACGAGTTCCAAGTTGTTCTTAGCCTTCTCTGGATCCTTTTTGGATCACGCCTTCCCACTGAAAGATTTTCAGACCACCAAAATCTTTCATCAATCAACAGGGAAGTGAGGGAAGAGTCCCCTCACTTTGTCCTTCTCAATCCACTTTGCCTTGCTTGGATGTGTGCCCTTTAAGCCTACTCGAAGATAATAAACATCACCCCTATGTGAAGTCCTTGTCCTTATGTCCAGAATGATATATTCATGTAACTCATCCAAGTACTCATGTGCAAACTCATCAACTGCAGGTATTCAAAGTTCCTCATCCTGATCCATTATTATGGGAGGCTCAAAAAGTTTCATCAAGTTCTCGACGTTCATAATGGAGCAAATATGCATATAAGGTGGAAGATCCAGATGAAAAGCATTGGTGTCACTTTTCTCCAAGATAGTGAAGGGTCCATAATGAATGGGCTTGAGTTTCTTGCCTCCACCCTGCAATCTCTCCTTGTTGATATGAAGCCATACCCGGTCTCAAACCTGGAACTGATGATCAACCTTGTGCTTTTCATGTTGAG
>SNQJ01S0194811.1:0-17595 GCA_010110895.2 Picea sitchensis | reverse complement strand
CCTTATGCATAAGAATAGAATTTATGTTCCTGATTTTGAAAAACTCCAAAAAAACGTATTAAAGGAAATAGATAATGTTCCATATGTCGAACATCCCAGTTATCAGAAAAATAATTGAAACATTAAGGAGCCAATACTTTTGGCCATGAATGAACAAGGATGTTGTTGATTACATTTTCAGATGTATGGAATGTCAAAGATTGAACATTAAGCATAGACACCCAACAAGTTTACTGCAGCCATTGCCAATTCTAGATAGGAAATCAGAAGTGATAGTCATTTATTTTATTACTAAGTTTCCCTATAAATTGAGGCAACACGATTCAATAATAGTGGTGGTGGATAGATTGACCAAGGATGCTCATTTGGTTCTAGTGAATATTACTCATACAACAAATAGTATTGCAGTAATTTATATGAAGGAGATTGCATGATTGCATGGAATACCTAAGGAAATTGTCTCAGGAAGAGATACAAAGTTTACTTGAAATTTTTGGAGAGGATTATTTAAAGGATTTGGTACAAATTTGAATTTTATTACAACATTCCATCCACAGTTAGATGGGAAGAAAGAGAGATTCAAATAGGTCATTGAAGACATGTTGAGGATGTATACAATGGATAAACCATATAAGTGGGAAAGTTACTTGCATTTTGTTGAGTTTTCTTACAATAATTGGTATCAAGCTTCATTCAAAATGAGCCCATTTGAATCATTTTATGGTATAAAATCCAACACTCTAGTGACTTGGGACAACCCAACATACATAGTGGTACTTGGGATGGAATTGTTCAAGGATATACAAGACCAGATGATCAAGATTAAGAATAATTTAAAAGTAGCACAAGATAGACGGAAGAGTTATGCATATAGGAATAGGACAGGTAGAGAATTTAAAGTGGGAGAGGATGTACTTTTGAAAGTTAATCCCAATAAGAGCTCACTGAATTTGGGAAGTTGTACCAAACTAGAAATATGATTATGTGGTCCATTTGAGATATTGGATAGAATAGGGTCAGATGCATACATGTTTGCATTGCCTACTTCCATAAATGTGCATAATGTATTTCATGTCTCCATGTTGAATAAATATGTGTATGATCCTAACCATGTTTTTTTATTGGAATTTGATTCAGACAGAACCATAGGGAGACATGTATGTCCAATTGGTGCGCATATTGGAAAAAAAACTCAAAGTGCCCCGGAATCGAGTCATAGGATTGGTAAAGTTTCAGTGGACCTGTTATGGTCTTGAAGATGCTACTTGGGATCATGAGGATTCCATGTGGGAAGAGTACGTGTGAATTTTTGAAGACTTTTGAAATTTTGATTTCTCTTTTTGTATATGCATCGAGGATAGTGTCAAAATAAGGGGGAGGGGAAAGTAATACCCTGGTTATGAGTCCCCAGATTAAAGGTCGGAGTGCCTTAATAATTGAAAAGGATTGAGGTGCCTAGGAAATGTGTGATGTAACCAGACCACCAGTATAGGCCACGTCATTATGGAATAACTCTTAATAATAGACTGTGACGTACCCACTGTCCGAGTACCTCTAAATGTCTTCTTGGGAAAATTTGAATTCTGATACCAATTATTAGAATCAAGAAGCATGATAACAACACATGCAATAATAAAGAAACATGTTAAACCATAAAAGAAATTAATATCATTCCATTCATAGAATTAATAGCAAGCATGCATATTATAAACACATATCGAAGAAAAACAATACACAACATAATATAAACTACACAGAAAACATGGAGAGCACTTATGTTTTCAAATAAGCATTCACCAATTGGCTCCAGACATCGGACATTCCACTCAACCATAGAAATTTTTGTTCTATCTCTCAACAATAGGTCACCCCCAAGCCAGGGCTATGAATCATCAATTATGGGTCCTAGGTCGACTCTAAAACACACAACCAGTTATCAAGTGCTCACAGTTTTCCCAACCATGCAACAATCCTCTTTTTCTAACTCTCTTCCCTTCATCCTGCACAACCCAAAGAAATGAACCTCTTTCTCTGCAATGCAATTCCTCAAGTTTTTCCACTTCTTTTCCAAGGCCCTAGTCCTACTAGTCAAGAAATATCAATGTTGGAAACTACAAGGATTCTTAGTTATGGACAGTTCTTTCGCAACTACCATCATTCCCATTCCCACATACATTCATTAAGTTTTGGAATAATCAATCATTCCTTACATCCAACAAGCAATGGTTCTTTTCTTCCCATAATCCATTTCCTGTGCCCATACCAAGAGTAAGAATGAACGAGAAATAATAAATGAGTAACACCAAAACAACCCAAAAAACGGGGTTCATATAATCACATGCAATGAAGCACCACATGGCCTTCCCCAAGAAGTTCATGTAACCACTTTTCCCAACTAAATCCAAGATGGGTAAATAAAATATAATTAAAATAATTATCCCCTTTATCCCCCTCTCTCGTGGAATCATAGCCCCCTATCTTTTCCTTGTATGTCTTGAAACCAACAATGTATTTTATTAATATATTCAAAGTATTACATCTATAGGAACTCTGATCTTTCATCCAATAAAAAAAAATACATTATTAATCTGGAGACTCAAAACTAGGGTATTTCATTCTCGTCCCCCTTATTTTGGCATTATCCTTAGTGTATATACAAAATAGAAATCAAAATTTCAAACTTCTTCAAAAATTCATGGATACTCTTCTCGCATGGCTTCTTCATGTTACAAAGTAGCATCTTTAGGACCGTAGCAGGTCCATTGAACCCTTATCAATCCCATGGTTTGATTCCATATCACATTGAACCGAATCTAATTTCAATCAATAACATGGTTAGGATCATACACATATTGTTTTCAGCATAGAGACATTAAATACATTATGCACATTCATGGAAGCGGGAAATGAAATCATATATGCAACTGGCTCTATTCTCTCTAATATCTCAAATGGACCACAAAATCTGGTTGCTAGCTTTATACATTTTCCCAACTTCAATGAGTTCTTCTTGGGCTTCACGTTCAAAATTACATGCTCTCCCACTTTAAATTCTCTAGCTATATTATTCTTATTTTCATAACGGTTTTTTTGTATCTTCTGTTGCTTTCAAATTATGTTTAATTTTAACCATCTGGTCTTCCATATCCTTGAGCAATTCTGGTCCAAGTACTACTCTGTATGTTGGGTTGTCCCAACTCACTGAAGTATTTCATTTTCTACCATACAAAGCTTCAAATGGGCTCATTTTCAATGAAACTTGATACCCATTATTATAGGAAAAATAAATCAAATGCAAGTAATATTTCCATTTAAGTGGCGTGTCCATCACATACATTTTCAACATGTCTTCAATCACTTCGTTGACCTTCTTTGTCTACTCATCTGACTGTGGATGGTATGTTGTGCTAAAATTCAGATTTGTACCAAATTGTTTAAATAATCCTCTCCAAAAGTTTGAAGTAAACTTTGTATCTATGTCTAAAAAAATTTCATTACGTATTCCATGTAACCTAGCAATTTCCCTCATGTAAATTTATGCAATGTTAGCTATTGTATTAGTCTTTTTCACTAGAAAAAAATGAGCATCATTTGTCAATTTATCCACCACTACCATTATTGAATCATGTTCTCTTGTTGTCCTGGACAATTTAGTAATAAAATCAATGGTTACTACTTCTCATTTATTCTTTGGAATTGACAATGGTTGTAGAAATGTCCCTGGGTTTCTATGCTCATCTTTCACTTTCTGACATTCCATACATTTGACAATGTAATCAACAACATCATTCTCCATTCCTAGTAAAAGGTATTGGCTTCTTATTTTTTTCAATTGTTTTCTGGTAACTGGTATGTCCAGTGTATGGAACATTATGTATTTCTTTTAATACCAAATTCCCAAGTTCTTTGAAACTATGAACATAAATTATGTTTCTATGCATAAGTACTCCATCTTCCTTCATATCATACTCTTTAGATTTTTGTTGTACATTTTCCTGTTGTAAGATTTATTTTACCTATAGATAATACTAGTCTGTAACAAGAGAATCTAAAATTCTTCTCTTTGAATCTGCACTATGCATACTAATGGTTGTAGCATGCATGAGATCTATCCTTCTACTTAGTGCAACAAAAACTATATTTTCTTTTCCTTTGATATGCTTGATGTCAAAGTAATACTCACTTAAAAATTCTAGCCATCTGGTCTTTCTAGCATTCAAAGTTGGTTTCTCAAAAAGATATTTCATACCACGATGGTATGTCCTTAATTCAAATCTCTTCCCCATTAAATAATTCCTACACATCTTCAATGCATGAGCAATGGAAAAAAAACTATGAATCATGAGTGGCATAATTACTCTCATGTTATTTAATGTTTCTGGACTTGTACCTAATGACATGTTCATTTTGAGTGACGAGTCTACCAATTCCTTCTTTCGATTCATCTATACATACCACAAAATTCTCATTTAGGTCAACAGTCTTCAAAATAGGTGCACTAGTAAGTAATTCATTCAACAAATTAAAATTTTCTTCACACTTTGATGTCCATTCAAATTTAATTTCCTTCTTTTGTAAAGAAGTGATGGGATGAGCAATCTTAGAGAACCCTTCTATGAATCTCCTATAGTATCCATCCAATCCCATGAAATATTTGACTTCTGAAACATTCCTCGGTGTCAACCATCCTCTAATGGCTTCAATCTTCTCTAGATCTACTGTTATATCTTCCTATGAAATAGTGTGCCCCAAATAATGGATATGTTCTTCATAAAAATAACACTTCTTAGCTTGGCATACAGTTGATATTCCCTTAGAACTTGCAATGCCAACCTCAAGTAATGTTCATGTTCTTCCTCGGGATTAGAATAAATAAGTATGTCATCCAAGAACACAATGACAAATTTATCCAACTAATTTATGATTATTTCATTCATTAAGAACATGAATACAATTGGTGCATTGGTCAAACCAAATGGCACCACTACAAATTTATAATTCCCATACCTAGTTCTAAAAGTTGTCTTACTGATGTATTTTTCCTTGATTCTTACCTGGTAATATCATGATCTCAAGTCTATCTTCAAAAATATATTTTCTCCTCTTAGTTGGTCAAATAGGTCATCAATTCTAGGTAGAGGGTATTTTTTCTTCACAATGGCTTTATTTAGTTGTCTAAAGTCAATACACAAACTCAAAGTTCCATCCTTATCTTCAATAAAGAGTATTAGTGCTCCCTAAGGTGAAACACTTGGGCATATCTACCCTTTCTTAAACAATTCTTTCAGTTGAATTTGTAATTATTTTAATTCAGGTGTACTCATTTGATAAGGTTTCTTTGATACTGGGAAAATTCCTGGTACTAAATCAATAGAGAAATATATATCCCTCTTTGGTGGTAATCCTGGTATTTCTTAGAATACATCTTCGAACTCTTGCAATACTTAATAATGTTTTGTAATTGACCCTTTGGTCTTATCTGGCTCCTCCACATGAGTTGCATACAATTGAAATCTCTTTAGTTGTAAGGTTAAAATCTCCCTTATATAAATGGATCTTATAATTCATTTCACAGTGCTATGTCTTCCTTCTTCATTAAGACATGTAAATGTCTTGTTATGACAATCTAATATAGCATGATTCTTGTCCAACCAATCCATTCCAATTAGAATATCATAAGATCCTAATGGTATGATATTCAAATCAACATTAATACTCACTCCATTAAGATTTATTTGACAATCTTTGATAGTTTCATTGATCATTCTTTTGGTTCTAGTGGCTAGCTTAACCAAACTCAACTTTTCAAGCTTACTCTTCTTCAAATGAAAATTT
The DNA here is from genome assembly GCA_010110895.2 of Picea sitchensis. Lineage (NCBI taxonomy): Eukaryota > Viridiplantae > Streptophyta > Pinopsida > Pinales > Pinaceae > Picea > Picea sitchensis. The sequence continues at coordinate 11,760 of SNQJ01S0194811.1, read as the reverse complement.
TCCAATACTTTAGGATAAATGTCACTATAGATTTCTCTTAAATAAATTAAAATAGAAATATATTGATTAATGATCTTACCTTCCACCTCAATCATATGGGATTGGTGTTTTGCTTGTCGATCTTCCAAAGCTGCATATATTCTTGGAATATTTCTTCCCATGTCTTCTACTATAGTATTATCTTGGATGTTGTGCAATGTCATCATCTCATCTTCTCTATGAGGAAAATCCTTGTACATGTAATCTTCTTTACATCCCCAACATTTGATTGGTGGTACTCCCCTTTTTCCCAAGGAGTCTTCCCTCTTGGATTCATTCTTAGGAGGATGATCTTGTTGATTTGTATTAGAATTGTCTCCATTGAAAGGAGGTTTGAATCCCTTCCTTCTCTGGTCATATTTCTCCCTCCTCTTATCCTTCCAATATTTTTACAAAGATTCTCTACCCATTCCTTGCTCATACACGTACTTAGCCTTTCTAATTGTCTCTATCAAAGTCTCGGGCTCATCATATTGAATCTTATATTTATAAAAAGATGGAAGTCCACTCGAAAACATTTGTATCTTCATCTTCTCATCCTTGATAAACCCCACGTACTTTATCAATCCCAATAACTTTTTTTAATATTCTCCCATGGTCATGCTCCCCTACCCGAGTTCAAAAAACTATCACATCTTCTTGTCATAATAGTTCTTTGAAAGATACTCCTTCTGAAAATATGTCTGTAATTGCTTCCAAGTAATCTCGCATCAATGTGCTCAACGTGCTTCAACTAATCCCACCACATAGCATATTTTCCATGCAAATGGTATGTGGCAATTTTGGCTGATAGGTTAGATGAGTAGTTGTGTAACTGAAAATACTTCATAATTCCAAGCAACCAAGCTCCAACATCATCTTCCCTTTTTCTTTCACCATCAATTGACGGTGGCTTAATCTTCCCAATCTCTCCTTGCAAATTCTCCAACTCATATTTTCTTCTTTGATTTCTAACGGGAGACACTTCTAGACTGGTCTTGGAATCTTCAGATGCATAAAATTTCCTAGCTAAGTAAGCAGGTGAGTGATGTCTATGAGTCCTACTAGAACTTCTTGAGTGACTAGGTCTTTTGTAGTTATCCCTTCTTCCATGATGTATTCCTTCTTCTTCATGTCTTGAACTTGATCCATTCTTTGTTTGCCTCTGCAATTGATTTAGGCTTTGCATCATCTGAGCATTTATTTGATTATGCTCCTCCTCTGCTCTCAGTATCCTCTATTTTTCATCTTTATAACTCTGCACTTCCATTATGATACTTCTCATAGTTTCTTCCAACTCTGTTGGTTTCACTCTGCTCCTATGACTATTAGATTATATCTCATCATTACCCACACTGATATTTTGACCTTTGGCTTCTCTTTCATGACTATAGGATCTCTATGCATCCTCCATGACTTTGATATCCAATTCCTAGGCTTTAATTGATCTATTTGTACCTTTAATTCTGAAAAATGTGCAAGAAACCATTTTTGTTAGAATTATACATATTATAAAATTTTGTCAATTAATGTTACAAGTCCATTTTTTGCTCAATTCATGAAGAATAATATTAGAACTATACAAATTATAATAATTCCATCTCTTGTACATCAAAGTTCCAATGACTATTCTTACGCCCCAATCTGATATCTGAGCTAAAAGTTATGGCTTCCTAGAAAAACCATTTTCGCCCCATTTATACCCTTTCTCCACTAGTGCAATTTTACTAGAAGGCCAACTTTTGTCAACTTCATAAGAAAATATGTCAAGAACCAAGAAAAGTTTTGTATCAGGAAATGATAATAATAATAATTTTGAATACACAAAAACCTTCATATTCTCCATCTGTTGCTCCAGTAAGATTCTACAACAATTTGGAATTTGCAACTTTGTCATTTTTACATTTTTTTTCCAAACTTTTAATTTTTAGCAAAACTGACTATCTCCCAAACTATGTACTTCTGGAAAAACTTCACTAAACCAAAGATTTTGTATTCATGATTATTCAAAATGTAAAATAAATAATTTTTTCATGTTTTGTAATCTGGGATCACTTTTCCTCCTCTAAAAATACCCCAAAAAACCCCAAAAGTGGCATGGAATAAGGATTTTAGTTTATTTCAGTGTCCCCCTTCTAAACCCCTTAGAATTTATTCAATTACTTCAATTCCTTCATGGGTTATTTCCATGTTTTATTTCTGGACTCTCCAAGAATTCCAGTTTAATATGGATCTTCGTCGATGATCTGGACCCAAATCTTTAAAAACCATTATTTTGCAATTTCTAACAAATTCAAGCAGAAATGAACAGTTGCCCTCTCAAGAACTTTTGTATCCTTCCTCTCTATGGAAAAAACCCATAAGTTTCATATCAATCTGACTTATTCTGCTTCAATTATGGCGAAAATATCAAAATGGCTCCAGACTTAGGTTTTTTTTTTAAATTGTAGGATAATTTTGTCTATGTGGCAATTTGTTGGTGTGGTTGATGAAGTAGCACCACGGGTCGACATGGCACCTTGAAAGGATTCCATGTCACCTCTACAGCCAACCCGACCCTGCCTCATCATCCTTTTGTCATCCTCCCTTTACCTTACCTTCACACTTAATATAGAAATAATTTATTAAATATGAGACCCACCCGTATTGGCTGCCACATGGCACTACGGGAGTGGCCCATGTCACCGTCGAGGTCCACCTTCACACCTTACCTCCGAAGCGGAACATGTCCCCACCCTAGATATAACAGTGGAGATTAGGCAAAATTGACGGTGGAGAGGCCATGTCACATCCTCAATGTGTGTGGGCATTAACACACCCCCTGTGTGTGACACTCCAAAACCTTAGCTACGTGGAATGATTTGAATTGTGTCGCATCATAGAAGGCCTCGAGCAAAACCTCATCGCTATTGATGCAACATTGGTTTGTGGTATTGGCTATACCACCATGCTCATATGGCTCCCACGTCACCTGTTGGACTGACCACGTGCACTGTAAACCCTTCCACAGTGGACCGCCACGTCATCACTACCATGTCACCTGAAATGTGGCCTCCACATCATGCTAATGTAATCGTACATAAAAATTCCCAAATTTTTTCAATTTCACAAAATTCATAAAATGCATATTTTCAAGAAACGACGTTTAGGTGCCCCAGCACCCACCACTTCGGCCTCCGCAAAAATAACAACATGAAAATAAACCCATACGACCCAAGCATTGAAACCAATGCTCTAATACCAATCTATAACATACCCAAACCACCAATTTAGGCCATGTCACTGCGGAATAACTCTGACATACCAAACTATGATGTGCCCACTGCCCAAATACCTCTAAATGTGTCTTCTTGGGAAAATTTGAATTCTTGTATCGATTATTAGAATCAAGAAGCATGATAACATCATATGAAATAATCAAGAAACATGCTAAACCATAAAAGAAATGAATAACATTTTAGGGCAACATTAACAACAAGCATGCACATGAGCTAGCCTGCACTTGGTGGACTAATGCAGAGATCCAGCAGGGGACCAAAATGTTCTGCTTCCAGCAAAAGCTAAAAAACTTCAAACAAGATGTATGCAAATGGAACAAAGATGACTTTGGGAACATCTTTCAAGAAAGAAAAGCGTTGGAACAAAAACTAGAAGACCTTCAAGATCGAGTAATACAAACGGGATAAACGGACACCCAACAACGAGAGAAGAACACCATCAAGAGGAAACTTGAGGAAAGATACAAGTAGGAGGAAATCCTATGGAGACAGAAATCTTGTGTTCAATGGCTCAAAGAGGGGGAGAAAAACTCCAAATTCTTCCACCGCTCTATGATCCATAGACGCTTCATCAATCACATTACGAAGTTGGAAGATGACCAGGGCAACACCCTGCTAACTCACCGGGAAATAACAAACGAGTTGACAGACTTCTACAAGGACCTTCTCTCGAAACCCCATGTGGACCACACTCCAACAATAGAACGGGTCACTCAAAACATTCCAGCCCTTATCTCCTCGAAACAGAATGTGGCTCTCATGAGACCCATAACACAAGCAGAGGTGGATCAAGTCGTTCAGGATCTACCCAAAAGAAAAGCTCCAAGCCCAGATGGCTTCACCACAGACTTCTTCCACTACTGTTAGCCAATGCTCAGGGAAGAGGTATGGCAGTTGGTTGAGGAATCACGTAGGTCGGGAAAATTTCTCCCAATGCTAAACGCCACCTTCCTCACCTTAATCCCCAAGGAAGAGAGGGTCATTAATCCGAAGAACTTCCGGCCAATAGCGTTATGCAACGTGATTTATAAAATCATCTCCAAAGTCATCGCTTTTCGACTCAAGCCCATTCTCCCCTTCATCATCTCCAAGGAGCAATCAGGGTATGTTAAAGGAAGGAAAATCATATGGATAGTGTCTTCTTAGTCCACGAAACCATTCACTCGCTCAAAAGCACCCCTACTCTAGGTATGCTACTAAAGCTAGATCTTTCAAAGGATTTTGAAAAATTAAGTTGGCAGTATATAAAAGCCCTTTTAACTGCCTTTAGCTTCAACAAAGATTGGATCTCCTGGATAATGAGCCTCATCTCCTCAGCCTTCTTCTCAATTCTTGTCAATGGAGTACCCTCTCAACCCTTCTCCCCTTCAAGAGGTATAAGACTAGGTGACCCACTCTCCCCCTTTCTTTTCGCCATAATGGTTGAGGGCATGGGTCGCTACATCAAGGCTTCCATACAAAATGGTTCGCTACAAGGCCTCCATTTGCATGGGTTACAACCAACAACCTCACACAGCCAATTTGTTGATGATATGATGCTTCTAAACACCCCCACTGCACAAGAAGCCAACAAACTAAGATCCATTCTCAACGATTTCAGTGAAGCCTCCAGAACCACCTTTAATTTGGCCAAATCTCAACTCTTCTTCTTCAATACGCCAAAGGCCATCCAGCATCACATCTCGTAACTGATGAACATACCCATCTACTCCCTGCCCTCTCAATACCTGTGACTTCCTCTCTCTGACTCGGCTGCCAGAAACATTTCATGGGACTCTCTTCTCCTTTCAATCTCCACTCGCCTCAACAACTGGACCTTATGTTCCCTCAATCTCCCAGCCAGGCTCATTCTTTTAAAATCAGTTCTACAAGTTATTCCTACCTACCTCTTTTCGGCTCTAGTTGCCCCACAATCAGTCATAAAAAAAAATAAGAAACCTGCAAAAGAATTTTTTATGGAACGGCCATAACCCTGACAAAAAGTGGGTTCTTGTAAGTTGGAACAAAGTTTGTAAGCCTAAATCTCTAGGAGGTCTGGGTCTCCGGGATCCAAGCAAATTAAACACCATGGGAGAAAATATATGGTGGCATTGGCTCAAAATCTTGACTGAGATTTAGGAAAAATTGTGGAAACACAAATATGCCCCAAACACACCTCAAGCTCAACTTATACGGCTGCAGGACAAAACCTAGGGCTCCAATATCTGGAACGCGGCCTGGAATAATCGTTCGTTAATACAGGAAGATGCCTTTTGGGAAATTCGCAATGGACAGGGTGCACTATTCTGGGCGGACTCCTAGCAGCAACTTCCACCCCTACAAACTGAAGACAACCTAAGATCTTATGAAAATCACATCCAAGATCTTAGCTCCCTTAAAGTGGCAGAACTATGGTCGAACACCTCGAGCAATCCTCCTTGGCGCAACTGGAAAACGACTACCCAGGATCTCCACACATCAGCAGATTGTGACTTGCAGCATTGGAAACAAATGACAAATCAGAGGAGAATTTGTATAAGCACAGACCCAGGCATTCTTAGATGGGGAGATACCCCACATGGAAACTTCACATTCAAAGAAGGCTACATTCTGCAGGAAAAATTCCAAAACATTCAAAAAGATCACATATGGGAAATAATATGGAAATCAAGATTATGGCCAAAAATCTCCACTTTTCTCTGGCTTCTAGTTCAGAACAAAATCCTAACTTGGGACAATCACAGGAAATGGGGATTCATAGGCCCCTCAATGTGCCACCTTTTCCACCAACAGGAAGAAACCATGGAGCACCTCCTAAATAACTGCCCATTTAGTGAGGAAATCTAGAATCATGCCACCCAGATCATGAGAAGAACCAGAAGAGAGAACAACAACAACATCAACACAATCAAAAATTGGGGGCCTGGTTCCTATAAAAGTCCTATCCTGAACAGAACCTGGCAACTCCTACCAGTCTTCATTGTTTGACAATTGTGGAAAGAGAGAAACAGGTGTATCTTTCACTCCCAGGCCTCCCCTCCCCCTCACCTCTGGAATACCATCATTTTGCATCTTTAGGAAACCCTTCGGATCCACACTTGGACCCAAGAATATTTTCCCACCGATCCAAGCGAACTCTCTGTACTAAACTCCTAGGGCTTCTCTTTGGCCCTCTCCTCCCTCCCCCCGCAGTCTTCCCCAAAAACAATGGCCTCTAGCCCCACTGCCTGGCTTCCGCCCCCCTCGTCTGGCTTTCACAAATTCAATTCCGATTGTGCCTCTAAGGGCAATCCAGGAAACTCAGGATATGGAGTAGTCATAAGGAACGACATTGGCCAAATTCGATTTCTCATGGTAGAAAATCTGGGGTATGACACCAACAATTCAATAGAAATCCGGGGTCTCATAAAAGGAATCCAAATGGCTCTAGACCACAATCTCACTCGCCTAATCATAGAAGGAGACTCCTGAGTTTTCATTGAGCTAGCCACAAAAATCATAAATGGAAAAGACCCAGAAAATATCACCACCAGCTAGCGTCTCCTTGGTCCCCTAAACAGTCTAAAAGCACTTCTCAGGCCCTCTCTAACTCTCACCACCTCCCACATAAGGCGCAGTGCAAACAAGGTGGCAGACAAATTAGCCAATGCAAGTGTTGACTCTACTCAACAGGTCATTTTCATCGACACAAGGTAGTCCTCGAGTTCACCACTATGGCTCCAATGCATGGAGTTGGCCCAGCAAGATTTCCCTCCCCTGAATGGGGTTCCACCTAGTCAGTGTCAGACGACAGATGGAACAAGGCAGTCAGGGGAGTTATTAACCCTGACCACCAGCCCTCCGCTCATTACTGCAGAATGACCCGCACCCAGCGGAGAGTAATGGTAATGCGCTTGGACAACCTTATAGGGTTAATGGCCCCTCGCGCAAGCCAGACCAGGTATACCAGGCCTAGGGAAGCCATCACCTCAACTCTCATGGCTAGCTTATCTGTCAATTCGTGGTGTACTAAGCTCTCTTGAACTCATTCATTCCCCCTCTGCATTTGCTCCTTCTCCTTTGCTCTTCTGAGTGATTTCTCACCTTTTCCCTCTGCAACTGTGTTTGCTCCCTTGCTCTCTCGGGCGAATTCTCTCTTTATCCTTCTGCTACCACAATTCGCCCCTCGATTCTCACAGACAAATTCTCAGCATTTCCCTTTGTTTTTACTCCTGCGCTTCATCTCTTTCGAGCTCTCTCGGGCGCTTTCCAACATCCCCGCCACCCTCTGCCTCCACTCCACCGCAAACCAGCTTCTGCATTCTCTCCACCATGCTAAGAGAAAGGGGGGAGTCCAGGAGAGGCTTGTTGTACTACAATTCCCTCTCTAGGCGCGACAAACTTACCCCCTCCCAATTGGCTCTAATTGTTTCTCGCACCACTGGCCCCAGGCATAATAGCTAGGGGTCGTCGGAGCCTCCATCGTCACCCCCTCACTCCATCCATGGAAATCGCTCAGTTAAAGAGGAAACGCCACTGTCGAGAGAGCACACTCCCTTGCTCACTAATCCTCTTGCCCCCCTGAAAATCAATCCACAGGTCCCAATGTTTGGCGATGGAAGCTGCATGGTGGAGGAGGAAATCCCCCCAAGCTAGCAGGTGGAGGAGCACATGATGAACGTTGGTGAGGATAAGGAAGTGGAGCGGCCTATGCTCTGTGCAAATTGACTCTCGGAGGAGCACCTCCAACTTATTTTCAAAATTCGACAAAAGCAAAACGATGAGTTGCACTCACAGCGCATCCTCAGCCAAAGACTGGACATCATGTTCGATGCATTGGTAGACACTCCTGTGCGGACTCGATGCCCAACGTGTGGCCAGAAGTACACCCCTGTCTCGCATGTGGAGTAAAGCCTCCAGGTTTCTATTTTTTTTTTCTCTCGTTGCAGGCTATTGTTTTTTTAATTCTCCTGTCGCAGATTAGATGGCCATGGTGACCAATTCCATTCAGTTCATACAGTTTGGTCATGGTGATCAAATCATTTTGCTCATACAATTTTGTTCACGTGGTGACGCGTCAAACTATGAGTCTTTAATAGAAGCCACCTGTTATAGTTTCCCCATTGTGGCAGAAGAGGTGGCTGACACTTGGCATTGTATAGATAACAGAAGAAATTAATACAAGGACCCCTTTTTTATTTACAAAAAAAAAAACAACAAGCATGCACATTATAAACACATATCAAAGATAAACGATACACAACGAAATATAAATTACACTAAAAACATAGAAAGCACTTATCTTTTCAAATAATCATTCACCAATTCGTTGCAGACATCAAATGTTCCAGCCAACCATAGGCACTATTGTTCTAGCTCTCAACACTAGGTCACCACCGCCCCAGGGCCATGAATCCACAAGAGCATGTCCTAGGCCTACTCTAACACACACAACCAACTATCAAGCGCTCACAATTTTCCCAACCACGCAACAATCCTAGTTTACCATCTCTCTTCCTCTTCAGCCTGCACAACCCAAAGAAATGAACCCATTTCCCTGCAATGATGTTGTTCCATTTCTTTTCCAGGGCCCTAGTGCTACTGATCAAAAAATCTCAATGCTGGAAACTCCAAGGACTCTAAGTAGTGGATAGTGCTTTCACAACTGTCATCATTTTCATGCCCATAAACATCCATTCCTTTCTAGAATAAACAATAATTCCTTACAACCAACAAGTAACGACTCTTCTCTTTCCATAATTTCTTTCCCATGCTCAAACCAAGAGCAAGAATGAATTAGGAACAAGGAACAATAAATTAGTAACCCCCAAACAACCCAAAAAAGAGGTTTATATAATCACATGCATGTGGCCTTCTCTAAGAAGTTCATGTGACCACTTTTCCCGACCGAATTCAAAATGGGTAAATAAAATATAATTAAAAGACTTATCCCCCTCTCTCATGGAATCATAGCCCCCTATCTTTGTCCTTGTCTGCCTTGGAGCCGATGATGTATTTTATTAATATATTCAAAGTATTACATTTCTAAGCACTTCGGCCTTTCAACTTTACAAGCACTCCGACCCTTAATCAAATAAACAAAAATACATTATTAATCTGGGGACTCAAAACTGAGATATTACATGTTGATAATGTTGTTGGATTGTTGGTTTACCCTACTCGCACAATCACATAATTTGGAATGTTGAATTATAATCCAAAGTATCAATTTGTATTGATACCAATGTTGTATATTAAGATGTGAAAGATCCAAATACAAAGTTGTTAAGGTATTCTAATCAAGTTTGTCCCTTGCTCCCATAATACCAACTAACTAAACTAACTAAACATAGGGGTTGTATTTATTATTAACCTACATCGTTTAGTTTCTCAATAAATATGGATACTTTTAAATTAGATTAAGAAATCTATATTAGAAAAACTATTATTGTTTATTATAGAATATTTAAAATCAGTTATAGAGTATCTTCATGAGCTATAACCTTTAACATTTAATTCTCAAATTCCTAAAATGTCATTCTCATCCTAATCAATGCTTTAAAATATAATTACTTTGATTGAAAGTAAGTCTCTCCAAAAAGCCCTAAAAAGTAGGGTATGAAAATACTAACCATTAAGGGTTACAAAGTATAAAACCATAAGGAAAAAATTAGAGAGAAATATTATCCAATGAAATGGGAGAACCTATAAAGCATAACACTAAAAAAATAAAAAATTCACCCTGATCCTCACTCATCTGTCCTTTAAGTTGAAAGGAGTTGAATCTACCATAATTTTTCAAGTCATACAAATGCATACATACACGGATTCTATTGTGTGAATGAAATCCCAATGATCTTAGAAGATAAAAAGCTAAAGTTTGCATCAGGTTGGGTCATTGTATTCATTAGCTTAAGTAGAGTCATCCTATTTATTGCATCAGGTTGGGTCATTGTATTCATTAACTTTAGGAGTCCTCGTTTCTGTTAACTTAAGTAGATAAAAGAGCAATAAAGCTAATAATCAAATTTTGTTACTAATTATTTTTGAGAACTGTAATAGCATTTTCTTTGTTTTTATCGCTCTTGCTCTTTTATCTACATTGTTGTTCTTGTTACATTATAATTCACTTTTTATTGCTAACTTCACTTAGGTTGAATCTATAGCGGTACCCCACTCTTTGGTTCATTATACATCATTTTACATAGAAGATATATGTATACCGCTATTTGCTTCATTATACATCATTTTACATGGAAGATATATGTATCATATTTGGTACCAAAGCAATCATGGGAAGGCGGAACGTAGGGTACCAAGTTAGAAATGGAAGCAATCTCCAGATGGAGGACCAAACCAATCATGGGAACGCCGAATTAGCCTAGGGTACCGAGTTAGTAATGAAAGCCTTAGCCTTAGCCTTAGATAGAGGAGCTACCAGAGGAGCCTGAGATGAAGCGGATAACACAGAAGAAGATGTGCTCGTGCCAGAAGAGTGTGAGAATCCGGAGCCAGAACTGGTGGACTTGGTGTTTTGGGAAACACTAGAACTCACAAAAGCAGGTTTTTTGGGAGCAGATAACGTCACAGAATGACTTGAAAGCATCAAAATGACCGTAGACATTGTTGGACGAAGTGATGAATCGGCTTGTGTACACAAAAGACCAACATGAATCCATCTCAATGCTTGCGCCTGATCGCACGTTTCAATTATTGTTGGATCAATCATCCGCAGAATATTTCCTCGTTTGTATAATCTCCATGCCTGCACAACGGATGGTCATTTTGATATTTAATATATACATTAGTAAAGATCCATAAAATCGGCGTTAATTCAGTTTTAGGGTGAACTAGTGCAGAAGTCAATAGATAACAAATTCATAGGAAAAAAGATCAGCAGTGAAACCTTGGACTCGTATTTCCCTAAACGGTTTATTATAGATGAAATAAATAACATGACCTGGAAAACGTAGATATGTTAACAGTAAGAGTATCTCACCCATCCTAAAAGCACCTGCATTTCAGGTGACAAATTGTGATCAGTGTTCTTTCTTCCTGTGATAAGTTCTAGGAGAACAACACCAAAGCTATAAACATCAGCTTTTACAGATAATTGCCCCTGCATAGCATACTCTGGTGCAATATACCCGCTGCATATCCAAATTACAATGTGAAAAATTACTTAGTATCACAAAATTGAGAATTGGGTAATAATAAAGTGAAAGCTATTTACTAAAGAAACTATACTCCTGGATCCTAGAAAATTAAAAACATAAGGGCGGGGCCAAGACCTGGCAGGCCTGGACTCTCTCTTCTAACTTATAATTTACTCAAAATTCAGATATCATGTATAACTCCAAATATCCTCTTTAATTTCCGGCTTTGCCACAACGGTCCTACTTTAATGTTTCGATTAAACGTGGTGCCATGCATATTACTGTAATGCATCTTGGAACTCCTACGATCTCTAATTAAATTTTAGTTTACTAACACAATGCTACTTGTT